>CM039665.1:27122299-27426856 GCA_022405105.1 Aristolochia contorta | reverse complement strand
TTTGAAAAAACAAGGTTCCGAATTGCAAAGATTGATTTAAAGCGTTTAATTAGTAAGATAACTTGTTTTTATATCTGATGATCAACCGGAATTAATAAAAGAAGCTGTACATATTAAATCATGCAACTATCATTCAAGGAGAGCTATTTTTATGAAAATATTAATAGAGGTCTTTTCAGGTGCCCTTGTCGAAATATAAATAAATAAATAAATAAATAGATAATTATTTGTGAGTATGAATATTGTGTGTTGGGCAACATTATCGTTTGCGGATGTGATGGTTTTTGTGGGCTCTGATGTACTTGTTGAGTTTTTGGGCCTCTTAACCAGTTTTTCGCGAGCGAGAGGCCTAGACCAGTAGTCTTCTTATGGGCCAATATATATAAGTCCGTGAGCTCAAAAGTCTGTTTGTGCACATATATTTCTAAACATGTAGAGCAAATGTATGAGTATCTGGAATATATATACTTATGAAAATGTGTACACCTAAAATACCTACATGTGTACACTTAGAAGTATATATGTATACTTAAAATTATATGTAAAAATCAATGTGTATATACTTAAATTATACATTGTGTGTGACTGTGCATCTGGATATGTGTTTTTGAACCAGGTACGTGTGCATTTAAATGGGTTTAGGTGTACCTAGAGTTTGCGTATGCATAAAGCTAAAGTGGGTACCTAGAGGGTTCCATATGTATACACCTACCTAAAGTGCTTGTCACTGGAGGGCGTGGATATGTAGTGTGCATCTAGAGTATATTCGTCTCAATAAAGTGTGTATCTAGTGTATGTACGTCTCGATAGAGTGTGTATCTAGAGTCGATGTCATGTACCTAGAGTGTGTTTTCTGTGCATATGTATCATGTGTAAAAATATGCATGTGTCTTGTATAGGCTGAGTTAATTAATTATGATTCAGATGCGTGTTACTCTAATTTGGATTACATGTTCTTCAATACATGCCAGTAAAATATTACGGGCGTGGGACCAAGTTCACATGCCTGCCTTGGCCGTTTCTCCAGAAACAGGACGAGAGATCCTGCTGCAACTGGCTTGTTCAGTGACCGTTACCCACACAAATACTTTATCCAGCCCCAAAGCACTCTGCAAATTGCCAATGTCAGTCCGCTTTCCCGTCTCCCAGAAAGCACAAAAAAGACCACCTTCTTCTTGGCTTGTCTATATCCGGACACCGGAGAACCGACAAGCCTATGCTGCCCAAGAGCATCATCTCCATAAAACAAACAGGATCATGGCAGGCAGCGCCAGGGGCCTGTTTCAAAGAGAGAGAGGGCTTTCTCAAAACATCCATTCGATTTACAAAACAAAGTACCCACGATGCTAAAAACCTGTTTCTTCTTAACAGCTTCACTATGAAGAAGCACATCACGACCACGAACATCACATTCAGTGCTGCAGATTGCGTTGTTGCTGCTTTGTTTTATTGAGGATGCGCTGGGCTCTTGAATCGGAGAAGCGCAGTAAATCAATTTCTTATTCCATGTTCAGAAATCCGAACTCCCCGCACCCACCAAGCAAGTTCTGTATTTTGCTTGAAGAACTCTTGTTGTCTTTTCAGGAGAATCCTGACAAGGATATCAAACACTGCTCGAGAAATGGAGCTCATGAGATCAACTCGGCTTTAATTCTGGTTACTCCTTTTGACTGTCGGGTCTTGTTATGTTTTAAGATTGATTTGCAAGCCACACCCACATCCGCCTAATTATCCTCTGTCCTGTCCTCGGTATAAGCACAAAGAGAGATCTTCTCAATAGTCAAAATGGAGATACAAGCATGGACTAGCTGACCCAGCATCAATAATCAGAACATTCAAACAAGCAGCCCGATCGCCATGTCTTTTATAACAAGTTAAGAAACGATTTCGATGATAAGGTTCTGTACCTGCAGTATGCACAACAAATGCAAAGAAACCAACGTTTTGTACAGATAGAAGAATAACTTACTGGTATAATACCGAAGCAAAACTAAATGACGCAGTGGGAATCGGATAAAAAGAGCAATCTAGATAACAATCTGAGGGGAGGAGAGAAGTAACGAAGAGAGAAAAATACAGAACTAATACAGATGCAACAATGAAGTAATAATTGAGCTTTTTATATTCAATCTTGACTTGAACTGTGTGTGTCCGGGCAAGAAACAAGAACTTTCCTTTACACTCAGCTCTACCTTGTTATTTCTTGAGTTTCAAAGTAAAGCCTGGATAAGAGAAGAGACAAATGAAAAACTTGTGGTATGTTACAAAAGCCAAAACACACTAAAACTATCTGACGGTCTTCTCAGTGTCAACCTCCAACTTCAAGCCAGTTAGATACACCTGAGACTGGATCACTGTCTTTCCAACCTTAAATCCTGGAATTACAGTAAACCCAACTTTTGCTTTTGCCTTCCCACCGGCCAAATTAGCTGGAGCACTACTCCGGTAATACTTTCCATATAAACCATAGAAAATGGACTCCCTTCTCAACCTGAAAAATCCCAACAGTAGGATCAAAGGAGAATGCCAATTTATGTAGCATCCAAACCATGCTAGCCATGTTTACAAATGCTTCATAAAAAGGGCCTGACGATTTCCAACAATCCAAACCCATGGCATCTTCCACTAAGTCTCCTAACAAAGAAGATTCCATGTTTGAGCGGATGAGCTGCCTGTACTTGTTCTCACAAAATTTACCAAAATTACAATCAGGGTTTGTCTCTAAGAGGTCTAAGGCATCAACTGATCCATGCTCTACGAATTGTAACAAAAATTTTCTTCTCCTATGGCTGTGATTAACTTGCTCAGAGGCAGGCTTCTCATTCTCTTCTAGCCCAAACGTCTCCGAACTGAAACTCCCAAACATTCCTAAAGAAACATAAGATAGGAAAGCATACCGGCTATGCCCTGCCTTGGCATATTCAATCCCAGGATGAATGGAATTCGCAGCCAAATCCAAATTCCATCCCGCATTTTTCATGAGATCAGTCAACAGTCTGGTAAAGCTATGAGTTGAACGGCAAACGTCCTGCAAAACAGAACGAAAGAGTCCAACCGACAACAGAAGCTCCGGCGAAGAAGAGTCGAAATAGTCCAACCGCCTCTCCAATTTCCAGTTGTCAGCTTCGAGTTTCTCTAATTGCTGCCTAAGAGTCGACACTTGGGTATCCTTGCAGTCGATCTCCGACTGTAAGCCGTCCATCATCATACCGAAAGTGCGGAGGAGGCTCTGGTTCTCCTGAACCTGAGCTTCTAAATGTGAGGAGAGGGGGATGTTAGGGCTGGGAGACTCCGGATTTTCGAGGTAATCTTGATAAAAGTGTTTGAGTTGCGAAAACCTCTGAAGGTGTGACACGGCGGTCCGGTCGGCAGCTTGAATGCTCTCGGCGTCAAACGGAGCATGCGCAGTCTGCAGATGAAGATAGGAGGCATTGAAGGATGAAACCGTGGCGAACAACGAAGAAACTAGGGTTTGAAGCGTTTCAAGCTTGTCCGGTTTGTCAGGCTTAATAACGACGACCCTTTGCCCTGTGATAAATTCCTCAGAAGAGTCGAGCAGAGAGAGATCGATGGTTTCATCCTCCTCTTCGCCCCCCGCCGCAGCCGCCGCTTCCTCCTCCTCCGCAAAGAATTCGAAGGTTTTTGTTTTGAAAGCGAGGGCGAATTTCTGGAACATTTCGGAAATTTGAGGGGTCTTTACGGATCCCTCCATTTCCACCATTTCTTGTGACAGCGGAGGGATCTCTTCCTTGTTTCCGCAATTTACCAAGACATGAAGCAAGCGCAGGAGAGAAAAATCAAAAGGGCGTTTACCTCTATTCCCTTTATTCTTCCGGTTATTTCAAGTAAGGGATGTCTATTCAGTGCGAGAGAACTGACGCAAAGAATTCGGTAAGGATCTCCACAAAACTGACCTCAGACGTTTTTGGGTCTGCTCTCCTCTTCAGGCTAACCTCTGAATCTTCCTCTGGTGGACAGAATAAGTTCTGGGGAGTATAACAATCGACAACTTAAAACCTCTTTTCTCTTTCCGGTTTCATAGCAGAAGTGCCCAGCTCCTACATTCCCGTTTGACACCTTTCTAACCACATTTTCTAGCTTTTAATCGATTCCTTTACTAAAACTAAAGCCAAATTAAATATTCTTTAATCGCCTGCTTTCCAGAACCCACCATATCAAAAGCCTTCAAATGTGAAACCAGACCCAAAAAGAAAAAGAGCAGAGAAACGAAACGAAACCTACTTACAGTTTTTTATAATGGACCCTGACTCAGGCTTTCGTCAGTGGAAGTCGTTGAACTTCATCAGTGAGAAGGAAAGGTGGGACTTGTGGACGATGATGGCGTTCTGGGCATAGGAGTACTGACCAAGGCAAAGTCAATATGCTTTAAACAATGCACCAGGGCTCATCAATTCCACTGTTGATATCTAAACAACTCTCGCCTGCTTCTTTCAGAAGAGTAAATTGAATTAAATACGGAGAAGAAGGCCGTCTTGGTGAGAGTTGGGCCGCGAATCAAGGTCAACTTTTATATTGGTCTGTACAGCGGTAATCACGGAAAGAAACATCAGACTAATGGATATCAGGTATAAGTTTTTGCGTTCGTTAACATTTTAACAACCCAAGTTGAAATATTGCAGAATGATAACGACGCCGAAAGCGGCTAATCTTGAGACTTGGTCCAGGATGTCTTGTTCGTTTTGCAGCGCAGCGTGTCTGGTGGACTTCAGGAAAAAAGTAAAGAAAAACAAAAGGCTGAATTTGTTTGCCGTCCATGAAGGATAGATGAGTAGGAATGATCGTGTCTGCTCAACGGTTTTAAGCACGCGAAGAACATTGAAGATTGGCCAAAAAACTGAAATGGTCTCTGATAAGTGAAGACTGCTTCCTACTTTCTTCCTTTTTATTACAGTATTGAGATCCTTGTTTGGTCTTGGCTTCATTTTTAACAACAACAACAACAAAGCTAAAAGTAACAACATTCTTTTAGATCGTCGCAATAGATGGATAAATAAGTCCCAGGATCCAGTCCATATTTCTCAAATAAGCCTGATATAAAATCAGTCAAAGGCAATATATATTTCAATTTTCATGTGGGAGAAGGCAGACTTCCATAGTGATAAAGAGTTTAGGCAATATCCCATATTATAAGATCTCATGAATTATCCACTTTAAACAGCAGGCCTTCATGGGTAGATATTGCGAAAGAGCCCTCACGGCTCATTAGTTAATATTAGATTAACAAGTCATTCCCACTTACGCCTGCAGCAACTGTGAAAGATCCCCCGTAAGACAGTATATATTGCGAAAGATCCCTGGCAATTATAGGGGTTTTGTAATTTTCCCTGAAACATTATTTTCTCTCGGCGCTCCAAAACACAGGCACCATCAAGCATGCAGACTCAAATATCAGGTACTATTATCAAATGCTTTAAAAAATCACTTGGTAGGCCAAAGTGATTTGCTTTATTAAATCAAATTTTAATGATCGAACAAATAGTAGAGGTCGAACTTCCACCTCATTCGAGACATTTATGATTTGCCCGGGACTACTTAAAGGTGCAGGACGCGTCTTCAAAAGACCAAATTGCCCAAAGACATACCCACATTCATCTCGACTTGTTTTACGAATGATTAGCAACTGTTAGGCCGTCAATCCTGGAGTTTTTATTCATCGTACAAGGAAACAAGAAACACATTCCTAGTGGATGAAGAACTCTTTAACCTCTATAGAACTTAACTGCTGTTGTATCATAAATCCATACATTAATTCATATATAAGCATAAATGTTTCTACAATCTTACTGTCACTTCCCATTTATTGTTGAATTATTGTTCACTATTTCTGAGAACAAAATCAATTTCATGACCAATTTATATTTCACACATTTACCTCAAAATTATCCTTTCCCAATCCGAGTTTCATTTCCATTTTGTCTGACAGCTGCAATGCCTCGCCACCACATAGTTAAGACTTGTGGACAAAATGTATATATGGTTAGTTTGCTCGGGATTAGGAGCGCGTCATGCCAATAGTAAGGTATGCAAAAATCAGTATTTCATTGCTGCTGTATCCGAACTCCAAAGTGTTAGACCCTCAGCGCATCTAATCAACCAGACAACCACCAAGCAATGCAACTCCAAATCTGGCGCTAGCACCTCCTTGACCATTCAAAATACCACAAGTTACATTGTTTAAGGACTCAGAAGAGCAGACCAAAAAGAAAAGACAGAAAAAGTTATAAAAAAGTCATCATTTGCGCATATGAAACTGGGTATATGCAGTCAAATAGAATTGAAAGAATGATCACTTCCCTAACAACACAAACAAAAAGAAATCCAGAAGTATCCCAAACATGGGACAAACAACCTGTTAAAACAACAGAACCTTCATATTAACAAGAACCAGTTTACACACCTAACACTCTAGATTCATATGCACCTCAGGGTAGAAACAATCCCGCTGATAAGGTAGAGGTTCATTCAGTTTCCGGTACTGCTCACCAGAAAACAGCAGCAAAGAGCAGCAAGGCACAGACAACCAACTTAAACTTTCCAGCCACCACCATTGAAGCAGAACCAGAAGATTTTCCTCCATGACCATGAGGTGTCTGAGCTCTGGAAGTACATTATCAAAAAAGAAAAAGAGAAAAAAGAAAAAAGAAAAATACAATTAGTACAAAGAAGAAAACAAGAACTTTCAGATTCAGGTACAGCAAATTCAGACTCACTTCTGCATATAGGCAACAGCCCCGCATTTGATAGCATTTTCTGGTAAAGGCAGCTCAGTTTTGTTAGTAGCTTCTGGATTGACTACCCTTAAATACGTTTCTTGACCAAGATACCACGTATCTAGGTTCTCTGTTCGAATATTCCACACACCCACATTATCTAGGGAAGCCAAAACAGCAGTCCAGGCCCCTGGGAACACCTATAAATGAAACCTGGAATTTAGCGCTTTCACAAAAAATTGAAGAAAAATAACATTGGCAAAAAGCATAAATAAGCAATAATTCTTCTTTAACCACCGAGTCCAGAATAAAAATTACTATAGCATGCAACATTCATTGTAAAAGACAAAAATAGATAAGACACCTGACAAATGCTATTTCTAAATCATAGCTTATAAACTAGTTTCAAATGAGAAGTTCTAAACAGGAAACCTAGGAGAACCCTGCTAAAAATATTACTATGAGAATTTTGTTGTTCCAAGGTAACCAAGGCAAACTTTGGAACCAAAGCTTGCGCATAGGAAGTGGTGGATCCAATAGGCCCATGTGGCAAATAAAATATAATAAAATAAAAACAGGACTGCAGGATTGCTCACCGTTCTTTTTAACCTACAACTCAGGTTGTATCAAACCCTTTTTCACAATATTTCTGACTCACACATCTCCTACAGAGTGGCCAAGATTCACCCAGATTGTCATGCATTAACTTGTGCTAGTTTATTCATTAAACAAAATAAAAAATATTCCCATCCAAACTTATGAGGGAAACCTCAGTTATCAGGGCAAGCTGACTGACATCTTATGTGAGTCACTATACTATCAAAGAACAACCGGCAATTGACCCATAAGGAGAAGAAATCTCCCAAGACCTGGATCTGAGGGCCCATACAAATACAATATAATCCAAATAGATGACTAAAATGCAATCTCAAGTAGTTGGAACTACTAGATGATTTAAAAAACACTACTATTAGATCTAGTAAAATATTTAGAATACAGACAGAAACTGATTAAATTAAAGGATTTTGTATGTCACAACTCATCAAAAATGAGAATTTTAGTTCTATTTTCAAAATTTAATTACTCTGTTTGATGTACGACATGTATTATATAGCAGTGGAACTTCTATAAAGAAAATATGGCTACTTAGTGTTTATTGGAGAATGGCAAATTCTTTTTTTCTTTTTAATATGGCCACTTAGTTTTGACCAAGCGCTAACACATCTTGGATTTCAAGCACCCATCTAAAATCAATTTTGGTACCCACCTAAAATCAAATATGAAACTTGAAAAAAAACATATAGAACTTAGAAACGTCTCTTTTACCCTTACATCCACAACACATGTCAAGATGAGAGAAAAGCAACACACTAGTGCATATAACTCTCAATGTACATAGGATAATGAGTTTTTTTAAGAAATACAGGAAACCTTGTAAGATACTCTTGAAGTGCAAAACCCAAGCATGAACAAATATATCTCACAAGTTCTCATTCAAACAGCGAGATGGGGGAACCAAAGCTCTGCAGAAAGACTAAGAGAAACTATATCCAAATATACCTGTATTGTACAGCGGGCAACTCCATCCCACTTGTTATATGTGCCCCTACTGTTCTCTGTCCACTCACCATAATCCATCCTGTCATGCAGTATAAAAGTTGGCTGAGAAAAGGATGAAAAACACGAATACACTAAAAATATTAACATATCAGTAGAAAAGAAGACGAGCATACCCAACCACAAAAAATGCATATCCGTCCATGTGGTAACTCTGGACAATTGTATCATTGTTCTGGAAAATAATTTCTATAAAACCCCTGTAAGTACCATTTATCACAGATGTTACCATCTTTGGTGGCCCCGTGAGGGGCCTGGTTGGGAAGTCAAGTTTATAAACATGCTCCACTTTAAAATTGTCGGCAAGTCTAATTGGAGTAATAGGATTGACATAAGAAAGTCCATTCAGTGTGGTTCTCCGCTTCCCGTCAATTGTCACTGGTGGCTTATTTTTCAATACATAAACTTGAGTTACGTTTATTGATCCATACTTAAACGAACCCTGTGGGTTGGGACGGGCACCACTTGAAGAGACGTTCCACCTGGTGAAAAGTAGCAAGCACAAATGTAAAATAAACTTCAGCTTATTAAAAAGCTCATTTTGCAATCTAAAACAACACAACAGTAAATAAATAAACAAAACTAATCATCTTTTTAGGATAAGAACAAGAACCAAAACACAACACGCACACTTCATTTTTCTTCCTTTTATATAGTGAGCAGTTATAGTGATTGTAATCATACACATTTTAAACTTGAACACATACAGACCTGATAGACCTTGCTTGATTCATTGAAAATGTTTTGTCATACATGTCATTTGGCCCATCAGGAAGAGGACCCCCAGCGGGACCCTTTGAATTAGAGTACTTTAAGATGGCAACACCAGTAACTCTCCTCCAAAGCGATTCATTCACAAACCTCGCACTTGCTACAATATAGTAATCACTACTTGCATTTTGATTCATTGTGACCAAGAAAGAATAAGATTGTCCAACATGGATGTCTAGATTGGTATAGTTCTGCTGCACCGTGTAAGATCCTTCTGTCTCCACAAGGAGCAAATTGTGGTTCTGTATTCTGAAATTCAAACTCGTAGAGATGCCGACATTGTGTACACGAAACCTATATGTTTTACCTAAACAAAACAGAAACATGATCAGCAAAAGCACTACTAACTACCATATCACATAGAGGAAAGTAGTAAAAACAAAAAACACCCGTCTGATCAATAAAAAATAACTAAACAGACCATTTTCAGATAAGCCCGAAAAAATACACTAAAATTTCCTCTTGAAAATTTGCAGATTCCAAGGGTCACTAAAATATTTCAAAACATCTTAAACATGACCAACAACAATTAAACAAATAACACGAAATTCACTTTAATATCACTAAAAAATATCCAAGAAATATCTCAATATGAATATGCACATTGTGTTAGGGAAGACAGTAACATCTGTACACGCATTGGAAATTGGTCCTCATAAAACAGTAAAAAATTATGGACTTACCTGGGTGGACATTAATAGTTTCATACTCAAAATCCTTTGTAACAAGTGTTGAATTATAGCGATAAGGACCCTTGCCATTCATGAGAACTCCATCAGGCATCCCAAGGTCCTTACCCGCTTCTAAGGCCTTCCTAAGATCCTAAAAGATAAAAAGGAATAGATGCAGTCAGATCATTATCTCAATAATAGTCCATCAGATCGAGCTGATAGATTATACTTCAAAGTTTTATTATTGCTCTGATGTCGGGTTTGATCTTAAGATAACACTAACCGTATGGTTCTTGTTGTACCAGTCGCCAATGAAAAGACTGATGTCACCGTCAGGCTGATCAAAGGGCACCGGAATAACTTTCCTGTTGTTAATAATGAGGCCTCCATAGCCTCCTGCGGCTCTCTGAAACTTGAGAGAGGGAAAGTAAAAGAAGCTCCCAATCTGATCCTTCACCTGAAACTGGTACGTCCAGTTCCAACCAGCAGGAATCGGGCAGGTTGTACCCAGAACTCCATCTTGCCAAGAGTTTCTCCTATGCTGGACTCCTGGCCTGCAATATTGAAAATAGTAAGTACCCACTCTTCCAGTTCCTTTTTTTATGAAAAAAATTTAAAAAACAGAAAATTTTCACACTTACCAAGTAATTAGTAAATCTTCGTCTAAACTGTTGAGCACGTTGACGACTACATTATTATTTGTAGTCACGTTAACAATGGGGCCGGGGAACTTCCCGTTCACGGCAATCACCTACGATATTCCAGTTGAAAACAACTAGATTAAGTAATCGAAAAAACATGCAATAGCAGGATACGATAAAAGATAGATACATTTCTATGCAATCAAGAAAACCATCACAATCCTTTCATTCGGGGGCGAAATTTTCACATGGAACGGAAAGCATGGAACCCGACCACTTCAAGTTCAAAGACAGTGAAGCATAGAGCGAAGGTAAATCCAGATACAAGAAAAAACGGAAGCAGATTAACTCCACCCGACCACTACAAAGCAGATCCGCCAGTAACAAAAATTGCGACGAAAGCAGTCAGCAAGAGACCAAATCCTCACTTCAATGTAGCAGAAAAATACAAGAGATAAACAGATCTACTGCAATGCAGTACTCGCAAAGCTACCTCCGGTGACTTATCCTCATCACTATCCCAGAAAAACACAAACGCAGCAACATCCAACATCCAGTGCTAGCAACCAAGCAAGCCAGAGCAGGACACAGTAAAACGAAGCAAAGATAACGAAAGAGAGAACCAGCGGAAGTGATACCTTCTGTTTGACGCCCAACGGAGCGATTGTTAAGTAACCGACGTCCCAGTCATAGGAAACAATCGGATCCGCCGCGAAGGAGAGCGCGACGAGCTGAAAAACTCCGAGAAAAATCGCCGCAAATGACCAAAACGAAGCCATCTCTCTCTCTCTCTCTCTTTCTGTCAGAAAAAAAAACAGGATCAAAGATAATCTCCCGACCTGTCTCCTCTTTACATTATAGGAAAAAAGAGCGTCGGAAAACAGAGTCGGAGAGCAGCCGAGGCGGAGCAGCGCGAGGGGAGAGAAACAGAGCGGTGCGAGAAGAAACAACGGCGTAGTCTCAGTGTGTTTTGTGACCGTTCGGCGTGTCAGTACTGGGGTTATTTCTGACCTTCGTCTGCCCTAAACAATAGTAAAAAAAGGGTAAAAAGAAAAATAAAGCAAAAGAGTGAGAGAGGATTACTTGCTGTCGGTCATAAGACAAATACCCTAAAGAAGCGAAGTCAGAAAGACTCGCTTGAGCGAGGGACAGAAATGGAAAGAGCGTGAGCCAGCCAATCGCCAACCAGGTACCACTCATTTTCCGTCTTCCGACCCCCAATCGCTGTCGCTCGCCACGTGCACCAACGGCGTGTGGGACCCCCTCCACGTCCCAGTCTCTCTTTCAAAACGAAATCTTGTTGTGGGCCCTCCCCTTCCGCGTCCCGTCCGTAGCAAGATACGGAATACTACGACGCCCGTGGAATACTGTATAAATGCTGTTTCGCCGAAATAGTGAAAATTCTTACTTGTACAAAGGACCTTATTAGTTTAATAAACACGATTTTCTCGATATTCTCGATATTCTCGACCGTTCACGACAACGGAGCCGGTGTTTGCGAAACGGGACGTGTACGATATCGGAAAAATACAGAGAAGACGTATTGCGTAACCAGGGGAGCGGCTTTCGAGGACGAGTCGGGGGCCCTTTTCCCAGGACCGTTACTGAGCTAAAGACTTCTTTTTTTTTTTTTTTTCAGATATGCGGCGGTCCCGGTGCGAAATGACTCGATTGCCCTTCCGGTTAAGACGCTTTTTCTTGTAATGGAAAAACGAGTCAGTGGAGGGCGTTTATCAGTTTCTCTTTAACTGCTTATAAAATGAAGATAGCACGATTCCTCCATAAATAACCGCACACGCTCCGGCGGCTCCACTAATTATTTTCCCTTTCTGAAAAATTTAAAAGAGGAAAAAAAAAAAAAAGTAAAAAGGAGGAGAGATGTGACTTTTCACCCGTCAATGTCGTTTTTCCAAAACTTCACTGCATTTGGTCAAATGGGGATGTTATTTTACGCTTTTACCACCGCGCGGGACCCGTCCAGCTCAGGTTTCCTTCCCCCTGAAGCGGGACCCGCTGCGGAAGTTTAAAAGGGCAGTGGATAAAAAAGGGTAGCAGCGAACGTGCGCCGCTGCGCGTGTCCCTACACAGCGCTGGAGTTTGAATTCCAGTGGCTCCAGAAATTATTCCCCCCTTTTTATCATAGTTCCCTCGGTGGGCCACCCGTTTATATTTTCCCTTGGGCCCACCGAGGCCGTCCCGTAATTTCGACCGGGGGCGGGGGAAATTTTTAAAAAAAGAAGAAGAGAGCGGGATAGAATGAATGATGCGATTAATTTTATATGAACCGAAGATTATGAAAAGCGGGTAATGTGATATAAAAAATAAACGAAAGGGCAAAGGAACACATCAAATCCAGCTCAATCGTGTTGTCTCAACTCTGAAGCGGGTACTAAGAAGACAAGGGGGAAATTCAACGAAGAAAGATCGTCTGTTGGGATTCCAATGCTAACGTGCACATGGGGTGACATGGATTGTTCGGTACCAGCGTCGGACCTGAGTGGTGGACGGCCAATCTCCGGCGGCAATCAAGCAGTGGATTGCTCCGACGCTGTCGCGCCTCTCTTCCAATCTCGGATTCTTTGTAGTTGCTTTTTTCTTTGTTTTTTTTTTTTGGTCAAAGAGACAGAGACACGGTGCTGTAAAGCCGAGAATTAAGAAGCGTGATTAAGGATTAATCGAATATATTAAATGGGTTTATTAAATTTTTAGACTCATGTGATCTTGTTCATTAATGTTACAAAATCTGATTCGGATTTTGGAGAGGTGACCCTCGCTTTAATGGCGTGATCTCTCTGTGATGTCATAGTTACAAAATATTAGAAACATAAATAAAGAGCATTGCAACCAGATTTTTTTTTGTTATTCTATATTTATATATAATGGTACGCGTCCATCTTAGTTCTTATTTAATATTTTTCAATTTAAAGGTCAAATGAGTAATGGTGCTGCTTTAAACTATAAAATACAATTTACATTAACAAGAATATTTAGACCAATCTACTTTTATGTGAAAAAAATATTTTTAGATGGATAATATGTTTTGGAAGAAACAGTATTTACTCTCATAAAACTTTGGGGATCGACTGCCCTCCCATTCTCTGCAACCCTGAACATGCTGTCCCATGATGCATCATAAATACAGTTATGAAAAAATTGCAGGAACGAGACACGGTTTCATTGTCTACTGCCATTCAATATTTTTAAAGAGTCGTTAAAATCATAAATAATCACAATAGAGTATATATGTAACTATGGTGAATAATTGTATCAAGTCGGATAGGAGAGGGAATGGAGTCGGATAGGAGAGGGAATGGAGTCGAATAGGAGAGGGAATGGAGTCGGATAGGGGAGAGGGAATGGAGTCGGATAGGGGAGAGGGAATGGAGTCGGATAGGAGAGGGAATGGAGTCGGATAGGGGAGAGGGAATGGAGCCGGATAGGAGAGGGAATGGAGTCGGATAGGGGAGAGCGAATGGAGTCGGATAGGAGAGGGAATGGAGTCGGATAGGAGAGGGAATAGAGTTGCAAATTAAAGGACGTTGTTCCACTTAACTCTGAACGAATTCTAAACATACTAAACCCCCGTTTGTAAGAAACTTCCTAGTTTGAAAAATTGTATGAAATTTTTCCAAAAAAACAAGATTCTAATATGGATTTGCAAGCAATACCTTAAGCAATATCCATTCCACATTTCTCCCCGTTTGGCATCGCTTCTAGGAGAGTTGAAGCCGCTTTTCGGATCGAGGCTCCGCACCTAGAATTTATGTTTGGATACAACTCCTCTATCATAAAGCTTGCTTTGATGGAGTCAAACTTTGTTGCTTTGGAAGAGCCCAAAAATAAGACTTATCCAAAGAGACGAAAATGTTTCTTGTGTGGAGTCAATGGGGCATAAATTTTAGTTAGTGTTTGGCAGCATATTTCCAACTTTACCCTTACAAAATCTACTTTACCCTACATCTTCGAATTAATCTCCCGGAATCTCTGTTCATGTATCTCCTCTTGCCGGTTCCTTGGAAAAACTAGTCCTACGTGTATTTCTGTCTTCTTGCTTCAATTTCCCTATTTCTATAGATCTTCTTAGAGCTCCTCTCTCTTTTAGTTTCGCAATCGTCATTGCCAAACATCACTACCAATCGTCAGCTTGAAGCAGTGAAATTGTTATCCGGTGAGTGTTTTTTTATCTGTGTTGATACACCTTAGAAGGTCTTAAAATTTTGATTTTTCATATGTATTCATATTTCTGTGAGTTATTTGATGGTTTGATGGTTTTCTTTTTCGATATTGAAAGGAATTTAGTGTTTACATTTTTGAACTTTCTGCCATGAAGCAAACACCTTATTTGAATATGAGTTGTTGAAAGCTTGGCCAGCAAGAGAAGGTAAACCCACTTACTCTTCTTGAGTGGGTTACAGATTGCTGGGTATGGTATATGCTTTCAATGTTAATGATGATGGTTTACACATTGACTTCTGCCATCAGCTCTGCCCATCAAGAGAAGGTTTTCGTAAGGTAGATGTTTATTGTTTTGTTTATTGAAAAAACACTTTAGAAACTAACTTACGTTTTTTACGTTTTAAAATGTGGAATATATTAAATTTTGGATCTCTATTTAATGTCTAATACCGAGCTATCTTATCTGCACTTTCCAATGCTCATTGCAATTAGCTTTACTCTCATTGGCGAAGGCAAACTTAACTGATTTTTGAATAAATTATAAAAAAGTAAATTAATTTTTTTTAGAATGTGTTTTTTGATATTTCTATTAAATTTACCAATCTTATGTCATTAAGGTAGGATTAAATTTTGATGTAATTGGGGTATGATAAATTTCTACCTTGCTAAGAAAATAACCTTACCTCTTGAAATTCTGTATTTATTGTTTATTATATAGTTATATACATGATTTAAAAAGTTTATAAATATTTTTAGCTCTAAACTATTATTAGGTTTATTTTATTTAATAATATTATTATATTACTTATTTATATATAAGGGTATTATTTTCTTTATATATATATATATATATATATTTAAAAGTGTCTTTTAAGTTTTTTGTTGCCAAATGTAATTAAGGGCTTCTCTATTTGCTAAAGCTGTTTTGGTAAATCGTTGCCAAACGTCATCTATTTTATTAAAGAGTTCTTTTTCATAGCGAATTCTTTCAAATAGTTAATGTAAAAAACACTTCATCAAAAAGTGCTCCAAAACGCAGCCTAGAATTTATGTTTGGATACACCTCAAGTTTGCTTGGATTGAGTCAAATTCCATCACTTGGGAAGAGCCAAAAAATAAAACTCTTCCAAATAGACAAAAACGTCTCTTAGGGGAGTCCCTCGGACATAGTTTTTGGACACTAATATCCCTAATATTTTAAGTGAATCCAATGTTGCATTAAAGATTTTAAGGGAGAGGAAAATTTAGGAGAAGTGACGTGGCTTGGATGAGGATGCTACCTTTTTTTTTCTTATTTCATAAAAATAAGGAACAAGATCATAACTGCGAATATGTTAGAAAATATATGTAGATATAAATCCGATTATTAGAATATCAGTAGCTTAATAAATGATATTAATTACCATGAAAAAAGGAAAAATATAAAATCTATAAAAACAAAAAAATATATTGAGAAACACTAGTTGCTCAATGTTAATTTAGTTTTTTAAATAAATTATTTTATTTATTTAACAACTAATTTCATTTACAAGGGTATTATGGTAATTGTACATATTTAAGCCGCTTTTGTATTTTTACTGCCAAACATAATTTACGGTTTTTCTACTTACTAAAGTTCTTTTTAATAAATATAACCAAACATCATTTTCTTTTGTAAGGAAGAATCTTTCGAAGATCCAATTAGCAAAAGCTCTATATTCCCAAACGCTGCGTAAGTGATTTAGAAATAAAAAGGCATCCCAGCTGGCGTCGCCAATGAGGGAAATGAAAAGATACGACTTTAAAGCAGCAGAAGATCACAAGAGTACAGCTTTGACAACGCCAAATACATAAAACACGAGTATAACATGGAGGGCGATTCTATTTCGAGCATAATATGTATGCTTTCGGACTCCAAAAATTTGTGTCTACATTCTCTCCGAGCGACGGCAACCAAATAATAGTGCCTGCTCGTCCCTTGACGACAAATCGTCGCAACCCACCGATGGAGAGATTGAATACCCCGAAGATTAATAATATCGAATTTAATCCCGGCAATAAATAATATATGATCGTAAAGCGTTTCTCAAGCTGCAGATTGGGCCGAGAAATCGTATGGGCGAATGAAGGCGGAATTCATCTGCCATATCTTGACGGAAGTGGCCGTCACCTGGGCTTCGGTGGCGTTGTTGAATAGGAAGACTCGAGCTGTATTGTAGAGTGCCTTGGTTGGGTACACCCGTGATGTGATGCAGGTTCTCCCGCCTTGTGCGAACGCTTCCACTATCGAATGATCCACCTGGACATATAATTAAACAGTCAGTTTTCATATATATATATATATATATGATCCCCGGCCGCGTGAATGAATAATCGCTTCCACTGTCCATACATGGATCATTATTAATTTCTGTTGTTAATTCAGAACTTACCAGAACTCTCACTGCAAATTTCTCGCCGTCGAGGACGGGGACGACGCTTCCGTATACTCTCTTGATGACGTCGTTCGCTTTTGATGACCTGCAGCAGACATAGAAACGAATTAATTAGTAATGATTGGCATGGTTTGTAATAATTAGAGGCGCGCTTGGAGGAGGAGGAGGAGGAGGAGGAGGAGCGATGTATAATATCCATGCCTTAGTGTGTCCTGGCAGAAGAAGGTCTTGAGATCGCCGTCGATGCTCTTTCCGATGTAGAAGTAGACGGCAGTCTGCTCGGAGCGGCTCTCGTCGGCCAGGACCAGGAGTCCGAACGGACCCAACTTGCTTCTTCCGGCGGCCCCGTCGCTTGTACTGCAATTATACCCGACGTCGGCTTCCATTAGCCCTTCCAGAGCTTCCTTCGATACCTCGAACTCCGCGGTGATGTCCACCTGTTAATTTCCAACAGTTAGCGCGAGCGATCGAATAATTGGGACGTCATGTAAAATTATAGATGAACAGATGAGATGATCAAGTAGTTATGGGTACCTGGGCGGCTCTGCCGACGTCGAGGGGGAGGACGGATCCCGGGTCGAGCTTGGCCTCGGTCAACTCCGTCGGGCCGGCCTGTCTGAGGTCGTCGATTTCGTGGGCGGGCCACTGGAGGAGATTGGTTCGGGTCTTGCTGTCGAAGGTGACGATCCGGGGGACGCCCATGAGGGAGGCCCAGCCCTTGCGAAGATCGTTCCTCTCGCTGTCGGTCTCCCCGATCCATCCCCACAGCACCCTCCGCTTCTTCTTCTGGTCGTAGAACGACTTGGAGGCGTAGAACTTGCCGTAGTCGTACCGGATCCCGATCCCGACGTCCATCTCCGGGTCGTCCGGGGTCCACACGTTGGCCTCCGGTGTGTAGGTCCCGATGGCGTAATAGTCGTGCTTGTCGTCGTCCAGGCTGGCTTTCAGCACGTGCTTCACGCCCGGTCCGTTCGGCGTTGACGTGTCCAGTCCGCCGTGGCCGGAGGTGGAGACGGGGTAGAAGTCGACGCACTCCCACATCCCGGTGCCGGGCACCGCGTGGAGGGCCCCGTCCAGGAGCTCGAAGCTCTTGAAGTCGCTCGTTCTGTAGACGAGCGCGAGGCCGGTGGTGGTGTTCACCAGGGACCCGATGGAGAGGAGCCAGCTCCTCCCGTCGGGGGCCGACCACGCCGTCGTCGGGTCCCGGAAGTCCTTGGGTCCGATGCCGGGCGGGGGGACCAGGACGGGGTTGCCCTCGTACTTGACCCAGTCCAGGAGGAGGGGGTCCTCCTCGTCGGCGGGTATAGCCAGGTTCTGGACCTGGACGGATTCGTTGGTGGAGCCGGTGTAGAGCATCGCGAGCTTGCCGTCGGCGAGGAACGTCGCCGACCCCGTCCAGACGCCGTCGATGTCGTACCACCGGTCGGGAACCAGGGCCAGAGGCAGGTGGAACCAGTGGACCATGTCCCGTGACACCGCGTGGCCCCACGTTATGTTGCCCCACACCGCGCTGTCCGGGTTGTATTGGTAGAAGAGGTGATACCATCCCTTGTACAACAGGGGACCTGCACAACAACAGCACCACCAAATTAATAAAAGAATCCCAACACGACACCTCCTCCTCTAGAGCCCCCCTTCCATCCAATTCAATCACACACTCAATTCAAATCGATCGGTTACGTATACGACCACACTCCATATATTTTTTTTTCCATGACACCAACCACTTCCCATATTATAATTGAAAATAACCGTTCCGAGTAGAAGAGAAGGTTACCGGTTGATCTTATCTGGACGAAAAGGCAACCGACTTTCATGGGGGATTCAGTATTTTAATACGCATATACACTTAACTTATTCATCCTCTCGACCATTTCTGGAATGGAGGGAGACCCAATCCAGAAAGTCTCCATGTGATGTGGGTAGTCACTAATTTGTTACGATGAATTAAGAGGAATCATTTCTGGATAGTTTCCAGCCAATAATTCACAGAGAGAGAGAGAGAGAAATATTAGGGTGTTTTTATCTCTACCCAAAATTCTCCTACTGTACAGCCAATTTATTTGCTGTCTCTGCCATGACTGACGGCTCCATTAGAAAGAAGATAGATATAAAAAAAGGCTAACTGATTCAGGGGTGAATTGTTTAGGATTTAATTCTCCAAACATACCAACGAGGGTGAGGAAAGAAATATGGCGGGGATCTCCGGTCTGGTATCTGCTAACCAATAGATGATACGGAGAGGAAAAGGGAAAGGACTAGTTTGGTATCTCAAAAAGCTAGCAAGACCTTTTGGAAGATTGACGATAAATATAATGATTCGATCCTGCTCGTTCGATAAATTTTGCAGTAAAGAACTAATATAAATCAAAAGCAAGTAAGAATCTGCAGTTTGGTTTCTTACCATTAGGATCTGAAGCGGAGAGAAGAAGCCAATCCCGGCGTCGAAGAGCGAACAAAAAGGAATCAGAATCAGTACAAAAAAAAAAAAAAAAGAGGCACATACATCGTCGGAAAAGAGAAAAGGGAGCTAAAAGAAAGAGACAGGGAGAGAGAGAGAGAGAGAGAGAGAGAGAGAGAGAGAGAGAGAGAGAGAGAAAGGGAGAGAAGGGAAGAGATATTCAGATCGGAGAAGGGAAGAGATATTCAGATCGGAGAAGGAAAGATCGATCGATTAATCAAATACCGTTCATCCAGTTCTTCTCCGGCTGGAAATGGTATGAAGTCCTCTGCCAGGAGAGCATATCATTGGTCCAATCGTACTGTTCCACGGCGCCGAGAAAGGGACGGACGGACTTCTCGGAAACGCCCTCGGACACCCCTCGCGACCAAACGCCGGAGTCGGCGGAGTCGCCGGAGACGGCTTCATCACCACCACCGGATCCGTCGTTCGCGACGAGAACGAGGAAGAGCAAAGCGAAGAGCCCGATCGCGGACACGATCCCGGTGAAAATCCAGTGCGACCTCCGCTTAGGGGGGTCGTCGCCGGCGGGGAGAGGGGCGTAGGAGCAAGGAACGGCGGCGGCGCGTTCGATGTCGTGAATGTTAGGGAGGCTTCCCATGATGCGAAAACGAAGCGAGGAGGAGGAGGAGAAGAAGAAGAAGGGTTCAATATTGGAGGGGTTCAATGCTGTTTAAATAAGGGAAGAGGGTGCGAGATCGATCCCGGCGTGGGACAGGGAGAGAGAGAGAGGGATGCGCGGAGAAGAAGAAGAAGGAGGGTTCATTGATGCGACTACTTCCCACTCGGTCGGAGAGAAAACAAAGACTTGTATGTTATCTACGAATGAAAAAGCTACATGTGGTCCTCGTTTGTTTTGGACCCAGTGCTGACTGTGTCTCTCATCCGTTTTCACCATCCAATCTTTTTCCTTTGGGCTTTATCTCGTGAGTCCACGTGAACGCCCTTTTTATTTTTATTTTTTATGAGTAATGCGATTTTCGCATGTGACGAGCGCAAAAAATGTGCACGGCTGCCGTGGGTACGTCATGGTCATCCTATAAATGATCATAATTCATACGAGTTAGATGGTTTATTATTATTATTTTTTTGGATCAATGAGAAATATATATTCATTAAAAAAAAGAGAGATGTATTGAGAAAGTTGTAGTTCCAATTGATTGATTGGTTTGGGCAAAAGAACCCGATTGATTGATTGCTTGCTTGTGATTGGAAAAGGATTTGCCAGGTGGAGTCACTTCCCACCAAACATTCAGCTTCACGAGATGCTCATAGGGGGGTGGACTTTAAACAGTCATGAAATCTATCATTGCAAGCAAGCGTATTCATAATGTATCCTATTTCATTTTACTATACGACTTACTGGTATGGATTATGGATTATGGATATGATTAATTTACCATTAAGATTATTTTTATTTAGTTATATATATATATGAAATTTAACTTGATTCTTATGTAAGATGTACCAAAATAAATATTCTTATTTCGCTAATCCCATGCCATTCTTTTTCAATGCATATATATGATACAGTTTGTGATATATTTAAGTCTGTTAGATTTGGAGAAAGGGAAGCAATGACATTGTTGTAAATGTCATAGAAGAAGAAAACTTTGGTGAAGCCAAACTTGCCTAGGGTCAAGTAGTCTAATCCACTCTCTTTGGATGTAAACTTTTACTTATTCTTTCTTTTGGAAAGCGGGTTTTTTAAAACCTGAACTCAATAATGGAGTCTTGACATTACCTTCATTATACTACCTGGAGATCTGATGCAGACAAACGAAAAATAGCAATCCTGTGGGTGCGGGGGGGGCCCCTTCTCCTGCAGGAGACAAAGTGACGGAGGTCTAATCACATGAATGGATCCACAGCACTCGTAGCGGCAGAGCCAACTCTGTCTTCTATGTTTGTTCGGAGACTATTTTAAGCGTCTTTATAAGATAAGTAAATTTCAGTTTTCCACATTGCCCAAGTTCTCCGTTCTGAAAGCGATTTCTGTTTTTGAGTTCAGTGTAAAAAAAAAACATGAGCCAGCCCGTCAGCCCCACATTTGATGTCTCCTGTCAGAATAAATGGCATGTGGTTGATATGATTCCACATGCACCTGGAAGCAATCAGAAGATGGAATGGTAGACAATCAGGGTGGGAAGATTTGGATCTTATGAGGGATTCTTAGAATTCAGATCTCATCAGTCTCTCGTGGACCAGGTTCAGATAACAGTGCTCTCAGCTTTGCAAGCAACAAGAGTTTATGTTCCATTCAAGTTTGAGTAATGCTATGCGTACAATGGGTTGCATACAATTGAGTACATCCCCCTCACATGAATAAAATATTCGTTGCCCACACAGACGTCGAGGCAATGAGTATTTTATTCATGAGGGATGTACACAATTGTACAGCATTATTCTTCAAGTTTTTAGTTTGAATCTGTTTTAAAAAATAAAATAAAGGCCCCAGCCCACAGCCTCACGTTTGATTTGTCCCGTCTGAACAAATCTTGATCTGAATGAGTAGTTGCATTTGCTCGATTACACACACACACATGGAAGAGAGCACAAGTGATCTTTCGAGGGCTTTTTAAATTCCAAATCTCAGTTGTTCGGCTTACAAGTTGCAAATCTGTCTTGCTGGAAATGAAAAAACTCAAAAAGGAGGCTTAAACCTGTTCGCGCAGCAGAACATCCTTGTCCCTTGTGGCATTTTAGAGCTTAAACATTTGGGGGTGGCCAAATTTTTCCAAACAGTTCTTCAACTCTCTTCGTTTGATTCATGTATCCCTCCAATCCAGCGCCAAGCAGCTCTTCAGCCGCAGGTCCCATTGCTGATGCAAAAGTTAACTGGTCCCACTTCACAAGCTGGCGCCAAACACAGCAATTCATAATTGTCATGGATGCAGACCATATTTTCTTTTAAAGTAGATTAGGACAATTTACCCATATAAAAAGGCAGTATTTTTCATTGAGAACGACTAAATGACAAAAGAGTGCAAATAATATCAACATTTTTGGTTTCCCTGGTACGAGTCTGTAAACCAAAATGTTAGAACTTCTAGGGTATGAATCTGAGAGAGTTCAAACTTCCTAGGTATGTTATTCCAGCTCACTCAACCTGAACTGGAATGTTAGTTCCAGAAATCAGGAACAATCAGAGCAAAATTATCAGATGATGAGTACCCATTGGTTTGTACCATCTAATAGCAAGCTCAATCATCAACAGGAAATGAGATAACAATATATAGCACAATGAGCCTCAGAACAATCATACATTTTGTGCATAAATAGATCGCAACCAAAAGAAACCATTGTTTCCAATCAAAGAGCTAATTAAGAGACTTTCATACCAATCTTCAGAAAATAAAGTAAACAAATGAATAAATAAATAGTTCCATACCTCTAACTTTATGAGCACATTTCACATAAATGAAACAAGCAAATAAATCTGTCTCCAAAGAGATCATCAAGAACATGTCTTACCTCTTCTTTATTAAAATCATAGGCCGCAGCAGAGCCAGGAGATAGCCTCCTCGTGAAGGAATACTTTGTATCAGGAGGGGTAACGGATTCTTTGAGTGAATCCAATATCTTCAGTGGTGCAATGATATAATCAACCCTAAAGAAAAAAGAAAGAAATATCATATTTGCAGACTAAACAGAGGTAAGTTACGCATGGCAGGAAAGTACAAGGGAATCAATCATACCCTAGAAGACTTAAGATATCCTGCTTGTTGCGGATTGCAGCAACCATCAGCTTTGATTTATGTCCATATTTATGAATATAGCTGTATGCTTTGGTTACCTGCAAATCAGTACCACTGATGCTTAAGGATAGCCATACATAGCAAGGGAATCTTTGTCTCTGTTCATTAGGTGTGCATAATCCCAAACGCATGTCAACACACATTCCTAAAGTTTTGGGACACGAATTTAGTGCTGCTTATGGTTAGTTGGAAATTTCGATACCTATGACCACATTAACATCAGCAAATGACAATTTCTGCACAGGTACAGCAAGATGTATCTTCGCAAGTTTCTTCAACTTTTTCTAGTATTCAGACCACAATATAGTACAGTTGACCACAGAAGATTATCTGGTTGGTTGGTGGTGCATTATCCCACGACTTCTCAAGCGCAAGGAAGTTTCAAATCACTGTATATGGACCTAATCAAACCGGTCTTTACTAATTCTGAGAAGGCTTTAGTTTTACGTGATAAATGAGAATGCAGTGTTAAGGAGCCTATTGTTCCAAGAATCTTTCAGTTATGTGTGACAAATGACTATGCGGTATATGATGCTCACCAAAGCTAATCCTGGGTCTTCGCCCCTCTTTAGGGCAGCTTCAATCTCGGGATCACCAGAATGACTTCGTGCCCAATCCTGTGGAAAGATAATATTCGAATTATGGTATTTACGAGTTAGAGATATAAAACTATTCCTTTCTACATATGAAAGAAGTTTACCCTTAAACGTCCCACAAAAATCTGGATAACTGAAGCACCTGCCTGAGCTGCAGCTGCTGCTTGAGAAAAGCTGCCAAAGCATGTGTGATTTGTCACAGGATAAGTACTGTAGATAAGAAAATCCTGTGGCTAAAGCCCATAATGCAAAGCTAACATATGCAACTAGGAAAAACTGTTTCTGTATGGCGCCACACCCTTACTCTATTATTTTTTATCAGAGTGTCAGATATAATGTGATAGGAAAAAAGAGAATTAATATAATTATTCTGGGATTCACATCAGATGGTTTGGCAATGCATGAAATGCCAACTGAGTGAAGTCAACCACACTATTGTTTATACTATCACAAAAGAGGATGCAAAGTGAACTTGAGTATAGCTCAGTGGTCACATAAGGAGTTTGTAAGGGGAGGTCTTGGGTTCAAGTCTCCTTAGGGCATGTGAATTGGAATACCAACTTTCAAAGAAAAAGAGTGAACTAGAGCATAGCTAAGTGGTCACGTGGGGGTTCGTAATGGGAGGTCTTGGTTTCAAAACTCCTTAGGGGAAAGGGAATTAGATTTGAATGAAAAACCAACGTAAAAAAAAATAGGACACAAAATCATAAAATGTTTTTTTTGCAAAAAAAATGAAAAAATAGAGAACATAAAAGATGAAAAAAGAATTTTGTGCCCCGAACAACTCAACAGTGAAAACAAAAACATAATCATCCTACATAAAGAGGAATGAATCACCAACAATAAGGGAATGAACTTCAAACTGCAATTCACATAATTCAAACATGATAAACATGCCAATTATTGTTAAGATAACTGAAATTCAAATAGCAATTCAGACAGCAGTAAGCAAAAGGAGAAGCACTTTTTTTTATTTGTTATAATTACAACATAACTTGGTTACCTATAAACAAAGGTTAAGTGTGTCTGGATGCCTTCAGACTCCAGCACTCTTGAGGCTTCTATACCCTGAAGTGCGAAACAAGTCATAATGGAGTTATCACTAGTATATATTCCTAAAATCTTTTTCCACATAGAGCTTGAAAATTATAGTAACTTCATCATTCACAAACTTACTTGCCATATTGAAGGAATTTTAAATAACAGACGCTCTGGAGAGATTTCTACTTCACTGTATAGCTTTAGCAGTTCATGCACCTGCACAATGTTAAATAAGCACCTTCATTCAGCGCATGTAATCACACAAAAAAACCATGTTCTTCATTCCATGTAGCATCCACTGTGTCCATTGTTAATTCAACATTGAAGAGAATACCGCTTCAAATTTCACTATCTCAATTACCTTCAGATCAAATGTTGTTTTGATGTAATAGAGATAAAAGTAAAAGGTAAATTTTCGTAAAAGAAAAGCCTCCTGATAGATTTACTTGCTATCCCATGGTTTGAAAAACACAGTTAAGCATATCATGCACCAAGAAATTTATACATGCCCTAGCAAAACTCTATAAAACTGGAAATTAAATTTCTCTAACATTATATTCATAAGATATGTCTAATCAACACAATGGATGCTCCAAAGCTGATCGACCACATACAACTATGATTGAACCTCCGAAGCGTACAAGCCAGAATGATCTCCATAGGTACATAATAGCTACATAGTTTCGCATCAACATCCAAAAAGCCCCATTACAAGGTGGCTTTTGTCATAGATCGCATAGCACTTCATATTTGTGATGACTAACCCTTTCTATAGCTGCCTTATCAAGGATTCAAACATGTTAAGGGAAAACTGCTTTGAGACTCAAAATACCTAAGCAGCAGAACAAAGGCTGCTGCACATATGGACAACACTGTGGTGTACGCCCTGGAACCTATTCTGTACTGGGTTGGTCCAAGCCAATGAAAGGAACCCCCTCCTTGATGTGCCTGCAATTGGATTTTAATGAATTGAACACTTTCTCCCAAAAAAAGAAGGTTAGTCCAATCAAATTAATATACATAGGTTGAACCCAAGAAGCATCTAACAGTGGTAGAAAAGTAAAGAAAAAGAGAAAGATGGATTCGGGTCTATGAACTTAGGTGCACCCATTTTCTAATATCCTCCATTTTTATTAATTTTCATTAACAAATAATATAAAATGGAGGTTTTTGTAAAGCAGTAAGAAAAATTGAACTAGCAGCAGCCTAGTAACATGTTTTTTTTTTTTTTTGAAATTTAGTAACATGTTGATCATTTAAAATATGAAAAATATTGGTTTAGCCTTTGCTGTTAGAACAAATGTGCATTGCCCGGTCCAAATGGAGTTTTCTGCAACCATGGTCCTGTCAAGATCATAAAGAGATTACGGAGTCCATTTAGGTATGTTTCCCAACCTAAACCAGGTCACTAAGAATCAACTTCAGTGCATCCCATCCAGGTCAAAGTCGTCCGAATTGGTGTACCTAAGATTCCTCCCTCCCTCCCTCCCTCCCTCCCTCCCTCGTTGCAGTTATCCTCCATATTGCCTTTTCGTCTATTGGTTCCATCTAATTCGTGCACTATCGCTTTTTTAAGATATCTAACAAATGGCTAACCTCTAGATTATTTTTTTAGTGGGTAAGAGTCCTGCATTGAAAAATTTTAAGAAAGGCTTCCTAAGTTGCTAGTCATTTTGGGATGTACCAGAGTCGATGTGAATATCTGAACAGGGCAATTTGTTTGCATGGGCTAAATCCAAGTTTGTGCTCCATGTTATTTGTGTTGTAAGCTCCAGGAGCTGAGATCCAATTTACTTCTGTGTTGCATACTCTACTAGGAGTTTGTACAACATTCTACACGAGTCATGTAAAATGTTTAGACATTTAATGTGAACTTGGTACCAGAGTCGGTTTTGTGCAGGTGAGATCCAGTTTCCTTATGCATCGAGTACAGAGTCAGGAGTTTGTGCCCACATCCTGCAACTATTCCTTGAAATGTCTAGTAGTGAGGGTTAGTTTTGAATGAGTCAAATTCCCCCACTGAGAGAATAATCATTGGTTTATAAGCTTAAGTAACAAACCTCCTAAGTGGTTAGTCATTTTGGCATGTATCCGGACTCAATCTTAAACTTTCACATGATTTTTATTGCTCCAAAGTATTTTTATTTTCACGTTGAGTTTCTTAATATTTTCAGGTTTCAATCCCAACATGCTTATGTCCTTCTCTGTGCCACATTCAATTTCATAAAGCATCAATGGTCCAAAAAATATTCTTGAAATGTTTTTTTAAAAAAAATTATACTTGCAAAAATATAATCTGTACCCTATTATACACCACTTATACCAACTCCAGCTCAAACAATGCTTCAAATGATAAATTTAGATAGGCTAATTAATGTGCCAGAAACAATCGTTATGAGATCAACATTTGTTACTCTAAGTAAGCATAAGAGACAAATGTGTCACAAAAAATATATACAGACCAAGACCAAGAGAAAGTAGATGGAGCTTCCAATAGGAAGAAATCAATACTACAATGAGCCCAAGTATGAATAATTGTGCAGGCAATTAGGTTGTTTAGAAAAATCTGTTGACAGCACTACCTTTCTAATAATGCCATGAGTGTCATAAGCCAAACGGGCATCGACTTCAGTGGACACTCGACCAGGAACTAACTTTGCAAGGTCTGCTCCAACATTCACCAATGCCTGGAAAATTAAAAAAAAAAAGAAATGTATTGAATAACACAATGAATTCAAAATTTTCTTACAAGTTAATTACAAAAATCTCTCGACTCTAACCTTATTATAGAAACAAGACAGACGGACACTGGAATCTTTTTGTGTATAACATTCACCATCCGCAAGAGCAGTATCAATAGCATTCTGCACCAATTTTTGTTCTATGTCAAGTAGTCCTTTGAAATGATTAAATAAATAAAACGATTCAAAGAAAAAAGAAATGATTTTTTTTTTTTGTGCATTCTGGCTAAAGATAAACGAGAATGAAGATGTGTTTTGTATTAAAATCAGTAACTGTCGTGGCCAACCTTAAATTTAGTATCCGGAAGGCTGGAAATCCCAAGAAGAAAAGAAGAGCTAACGGTAGCAGCTGTAGGAGGAAACCTATATTTCATGTAATTTTCATAGATAAATCAGTAAATGGAAACGGGTAAGAAAAATATTAAATTAGACAAAAGGAAAGATGATTGTCCATCATCACAGCGAAAGAGATGAATTCATAAATTACCTTTCGAAATCATCGAAAATAACAGTATCCGGCACAATCTCGCTAAAGCCATACACAGCATCAAATTCTGATATCGCATCTGTAAACCGGTCAAAAGGGAAAAATATTAGCAACAAAAATATCTCGCATTGGAGCTCCGGCCGTCAAATAGAAGGACAGGATACCAGTTTCAACAGATGCCGAATTGCCCAAAGAAGCACGGAGTTTCGGATACGATGTTGCCTTCACTTTGGAGACCAAATGAGGCATGAAGCGAACGGTCAATTTCCATCTTGCTGCCTGATCAAAACAGACAATGAAGTAGAGATCGGAGGAGGGAATCATCGGAAATAGGAAAGATAGACATGCGAAGGACCCAAATTGCGAACCTGAAGAGAGGGGTTGAATAGAGCAGCAGAGGACGAACAAGGCACTGAGATGGACATTGTTAATCTGCCGTTCCGGAAACAAATAACGTCCTTCTTTCTGCAGCTGAGAATGGAGAGAATCCAGATTTATATAATAAAGATTAAGGGAGCGAGGAATGCTGTTTCCACTGATCGCATGCAAGCCGAGTCTGCGGAGAGAGTGGAGCTGAAACGGGAGACAACGAGTACTGCTACCGAAACAAATTGGTCCTTTGAGCCTTGGAATTAACTGAGGAGCCCAAACGATACCGCGGTTCAACAAACTAAAATTTTTTAAAAATTGGAGGATACGTTTGTACTTTTCCGTGGCCGCATCGGCAACTCCGCAGCCCATTTTTGGGAACACGAAGGCAGCGAGCGACGTAGAAATCTATATAGAGTTTTTAGTTAAAAAGTAAAAACTTTAAAAAAAAAAGTCGCTTTGGATAAGATGTGATCTCGACTGTCCAAGTCCAGATGCGATCACGCACGTCCAAGTTTCAATGTGATCTCAACCGTCCAATTCGACATGCAATCTCAGCTGTCCAATACGAGATTCAATCTCGGCCGTCCAAGTGGCGAGGCAATCTCAGCCGTTCGAGTCCAGATGCAATCCAGCCGTCCAATTTCGATGCGATCTCGGCCCTCCAAATACTCCAAATATTGATGCGATCTCGGCCCTCCAAATATTGATGCGATCTCGACTGTCCAATTCGTTATGGGATCTTGGCCATCCAATTCGTCATGCAATCTTGCCCGTTGATGTCCGGAGGCGAATTTCGACCGTCCAATTTGGGAAGCGATCTCCACCATCCAATTCGAGACGCGATCTCAGCCGTCCAAGTCTAGATGCGATCTCGACCGTTAGATCTCGGCTGTCCTTATCAAGACGATAGCGATTGTCCCAGGATTGTCTCACTTGCAGTAACCCTCGATCAGAGATTCAAAACATATAATGACCATTTTCTTTTGTCTTACTAATGCGGGAGTAAATGTCTCTTTTATATTACCTCCGCCGGGACTGCCACCATTTTCGGTCTCCACTAGCTAGCTCTCCGCCACCTGCGTTTTTCGACCATGCATGGTTGTTCGAATGGGACTCAGCCGAATGGGACTCAGCCAAATCGGTGTGAGTAGTCGAACTTCAACCTCGATTCGACGTGGTTGTAGTGGAGGAGATTATAAGCTTATATTAAAAAATGGCAAGTCGATCTCCTTCTGCTCCAACTAGGACTCTATATGAGAAATCTGAGTCAACCCGCCAAGTCTCCCCTGACCCGGATGAGTTGCACAGTCATGTTAATTTTCAACTCAATTAACTAGGGACCTCATTCAAGTTGTGGAAACCGGTACCCTTGGACTAGGCGAGAATAGTAATCGTGTCAGGTCCGAGGCAACTCAGCCCGATCCAACCGGAGGTCCGGAACTGATCCAGTCACGTGCGGTTCGGTTCGACTTACCGGGTCGAGAAACCACGAATCGGAACCAAAAAGAGCTTGGGATCCATATAATATATATTCCATGTGCATTAATCCCAGTTCCCAGCGGTCGATCGAGGTCATGCTGAGTACATAAAACAATTTTCAATTTCTCATTTTAATCTAACATTACCGAAAAATTACCACCTAATGACGTCAAGAGTGACACCGGCCAGTAAACGAGACTCACGGTTACCACATAATAATCAACCAACTCGATCGGTTGATTATCATTACCATCGTTATTATCCACTATCATTAATATTCATAATTATCGCTTTCTGATATATATCTCACCAAGCAGACTCAATGCTAGCTGCTGGGAGAAGAGATAAGTGGAGACCTCATCGGCTGCTGATGCCCAGATGATTAATCGAACCTGACAATATATGGCTCAAGGTGTGAAAACAAGTTCAGGTTCTGGGGCGGGCGAGAGAAGGTACTCCTCGGCCAGTACCACATTTCAGCTGGCTTTATTTATTTCTGTTTGAGAAGAGATGGGTCACCCAATCCGTGGCTCAAGGATTACAACAGCAGCACCACCACCACTACAACATACCATCATACGGGAAGGCCATACTGTGTCTGTATAGTGCTTCACAGAGGGAGCTGTCAAGTGGGTCCTAATTAATCTACAGTAATTTGGCTAAAGGAAACTCCAGAGAAAGAAGAAGAAATTTATATGAGAATAAAAGATGGGACGATGGAGAAGATGAAGAGTCTTTTTGTCATGTTGAAAAGGACTAGAAAGAATTGAGTTTGGAGTCTTTTACTATATATATATATTGCAACTTTGAGCTTTGGAATTAATTTGGACCCCTAATTTCATGCATCTTCCCCTCTTTTGGGTTTTTTTATGGAAACTGCCATTATATTCAGCTCCTCCAGACCTAGCTTCCATTAACAGTGGGATTAATCCACGGAACTTGTAAAAGATGTCTAATATTCATGTCGATGTTTTCTTGTTCAGCACTTAAGGATCTCTCTCCCTATTGCAACTCCACCTGTACTATTATAATCAGTAGCTCACTTGAGATTATGACAAATATATTAAGGTGAAACTAGCCATGGCTGTATATATCCTGCAGGATCGATAAAACCTGATCAAAATTCGGTTTTCTTCCACCTGATTCGGTTCAACTCAAACATAATTAAAGTAGGCTAGAACCAAATACGTACTAGTGAACTGAGTCTTCTTATTTAATTTAATCCAAATTGAAATGATTTCATAAACTGATACTAAGTAAAGACTAATTAAGTGTAATATATATTTCGATATGGCCGTTTCATAGCCTAGAGCCAAACTGTGTACAATTCGTTAATTTTAGAAACCAACGTAACTATCCAATCACTTAAATATTCCAATATATATAGAAAGCACACTCGTCAGGTGATCATAATTAGGACCATTTCTTAATTAAGTCCTGAGAGAATTTTCAACACTAATGAAAAATAGAATTCGAAAGAATACTAGTACCACACTACTGATCGCGGGAGAAAACTTCTCAATATGGCTGTAGGTCTTCGTTCAAATGAACTCATTACGTTCACACCAGTCAAATACCCATGAATATTGTATACACTGCTCCCTAGCTACCCTTTTTGAATCTTGATGAATATTGTCCTTAGAGAGATATATATAGTGCTTTTTATCTATAAGAGGACAAATACCCTGCATGCGCACTAGCTAACTCCACACTTCTACACCATAATGCAAAATAATTTCAGGGCGGATCTAACCTAGATAACAAAAGTACTTTTACCATCAAGACACAGTGAAAGTATGCAAGTTATTACTTATGGTCTGATATCATTCGATTCATCCCCATTTTTAATTAATGTCATTCATAATCAGGCCCTCTTAAGGTATGCATGGGATGTAAAGATGCAATTATATTACCTTAGGCTAGACTCGAAAATGTCACGTAACCGAACGAGGGCGTGAATCAAGTAATTACACCTATGATCTCATGTACTAAACAAGAAAGTAGGGTGGTGCTTTGGCCATTATGTTAAAGACTATCAGATACTTTTTACTTTGTTTTCAGTCTGTAGAATGATTTGCATGCTTACCCACTTTGAGTAGGATATAGTATCTCATATGAGTGTAGTCTGTAAATACCACAAAAAAAGGCGATAAATACTGTTAACCAAGTTTTGACTAGAGATGGAGGGTACATAATTAATCCAATACTAATCACATCATTAGTATAGTCTCTTGCTCTTGTGATTGGATTAAGTTTGTATTGGAAAGCCATTCATGTAGGAGAAGCCAAGGTAATTAAGAATACCTCCATCCTCCAAAGGACTCGTCAAAAGCTTTGGAAAAAACGAAGTAGACCACCTAGAAAAAGAAGAAATTGCAAGGTAATGATAAAAACACCCATCTTCTTCGTTGACCTCCTCCTCTTCTCTTCCTCCCCTCACCTACTTCAACAGTAAGACCCTAATCATGGCAGACAATTTCTCACACAGCAGAAAGCTGTGTTCTTTTTTTTTTTATTTATTTTACTGAAAAAAAATAAAGCCTTCTTGAGTTTATTGAGTAAGCTTCCCTGAGACATGGCTGATGGCCCTCCCACGACCTACCGGTAGCCATTTTCATCTCTCACATCCCAAGCACAGCAAATCCTCCCCAACACGATCCTCATCATTAAATTTCCCACTTCCTTGCTCTTTATTATTCTTATTTTCCATTCTTATTATTATTGTGATAATTGACATTATTATTTTGAAGGGGACATATAAACCAAAGGCAATCATCAACCCTGTTATTATTATTATTATTATCTTTAGGTGAGATTTCATGTATTTTTCTCCAACTCAAATAAACATCACTCCCAGACTATCAAAGTTGACATAACATAAAAGACCCTAAACTGCAATTATGATGACCATTAAACCTCAGCACACCTCTGAAAGGTCAGGGACAGCGAGTTGACGGGCGCGCGTTTCTCAGAGTCAAAACCTCCCCCACCTCGCTTAATCTAATACCCAGAAAAGACCCATGATCCACATTCTCGCATATCCCCCTTCCTTCTGGAAAAGCTAGCAAGCCGATCTTCTGCTTTCTTCTGTTTTCTTCTGCTAGCTTCAGGGTCTTGATTTGTCACTCCCAACTAACATGAAGCGACGATCATGGAGGGGCCATGTCCCTCGTTTCGTTTCAACTGTGGAAGATGGCGGGGTTTTAGGGTTTTAAGCTAGTGTGTGGAGAAAACCCCACGTGAAAGAATGAGAAGAAGAGGAGAGGGCAGGTGAATGATAAGGGAGGGATACGGTTGTCTCTCGCGTGGTGTGGCTGTGGGAGGTAGCCAGGAGGCATTCTGTCGAGCAGCTTATGTGCATAACACGTGCTCTCATGTGTCTTCCACTTTTGGGGTGTCCATTAATATTGTTCAACAAAACAAACCCTTCATTCAGTACATCTGTCGATCAAGTGCACCTCCTGTTACGTACACAACCAAGGCCACCGTTTTCTTAGAACATGGCGCTGCAACGCGTCCCCCCTGCCAGCCTAGCTAGCCTTTGCTTCATTCATTCATTAAAAACAAAACCCAGAAGACTTTAAATTAATGAGTTTTGTACTATATATCCATGTTCTCTACTCTCCCCTTCTCAAATATTTTGTCTAGTACTCTCCCTGCTCATTTGTAACCCCTGGAGGTGCAGGAAGACCAGACAAAAGATCAGTTGCAGGTTGCTTTCTAGTTTCTGTACTGTTTCATAACTAACAGAATGGTGATTAAAAAAGTTTTGAAGCTTTTGATGCAATTTTTTTATAAATCCTAATCATGAAGTATCTTAAAACTTAAGGGATAAATAGGATAGGTGATCGATATATATATATTAAGCTGTGAAAACCGTAAACCCCTTGATCAGGCGGCCGTTTCCGATTCATGAAGCAGCTCAAAAAGTGCACTTTATCTATAATAAACCAAAATTAATTAGTCTTTTAAAATTCGCCGACCGGTGCAACTTGGGCTGTATTTTAACTAATCAAACCGCCCGAGGATTGAATATAAATTCCTGAACGGCGAACGCACTCGAGGCCGAGGCCCCAAAAGGGCACGTTCGTCATTTCGCATCTCCTCCTGTTCTTCCGGAACCCCGTCTGCGACTTCCCGTTCACGCCTGTAAGCTGAATCACTGCTACTTGACTAGAAATAATACAAAAAAGAAGCCCCTAACCTAAAGAAAAAACAATTATTCGGTTTGGTGGGGGTACAATGGGAATTCTCCACGTGTCACTGCGGGGTCCACCGTAGAAGACATGATGGTGTACCGTGTGGGGCCCAAGAAGTATTAGAGAAACCGCATTGGTGGGTTTGCAGTCGGATACAGCCACCAACCGGGCCCACACCCTTCTTTTGTAACGGGAACCCTGGAACTCGGCCGACGGAATCAATGATGGGCTCCCGTCTGCAATCATTACATGCCGCCTCGGGGCCCATTTTGCTCACCTTGGTTAACTCTCTTAGTCCTCGCGTCAACCCTTTTATTTTAAAAGTTTTAATTAAATTTAAATTAAATTGTTTTGTTTTTTCATGCAAAACAAAACCCTTAGATAATCATGATTATTATTATGATGGGATGAAAACAAGGAGAGATGGGAGAGAGAAAAGACGGCAACAGTAATTATTAATTTATTTACTCTAAGTACAAGCCAGAAAAGGAGCTAAACTTTGTTATTTTTTTTTTTTTTTCACTTGGGAGCAAAAAAAGATGACTGTTGGCTCACGTGTCAGACTTTTGCTTCACTTTTCTACCACGTATAATATATTCTTACGGGGTGAACCCCCCTATAATATACAGTTTAAATTTATTTTGAACAGCAGCTAGCTTCTTTTCCGGCCCCCTTAAGCAGAGGCTTAGGAACGGCCGGGAACAGGGAAAGAGAGTGACCCCCTCCGGTGGCAGGCACCCGTCACGGCGCACGTGCCACGGGCCGCGGTCCCCCGGTCGCACGCGCGAGGGGGAGCACGTTTCGAGCGCGGAGTGGAGCAGCGGAGGTCGGGTGCGGGGCCGGGGCGGGTGGGCCATGAGGGGCCTACCAAATTGCGAGGTTCATGATCGGGGTAAGCCCACGCCGGACCGCGAGCCGCCACGTACAGAGTCGATGACACGAGACATCATTCCGTTTCCGCGGGGCCCGCGGGCACTCACCTCGCCTTCACCTCCACGGCTCCGGCGGCTGGAGCCGAGAAGCCGGAGCCGGAGGCGTCGTCCTTTAGTTAGAATTTGGAGGGCGTCGCTTTCGTATGTGCGAGAGGGTCGGTTCGTGTGGGCCCGACGCGTGAGGGCGACAACTTGGATTGGAGGAGTTTAAGTAGAAGGAACCCTAACCGGCCCTTCCGAGATAAAAATATATATTATAATCTTTTCATTCATTAAAAAAAAAAAAAAAAAGGAGGAGGAGAGATTTGTATAACATACATATACAAATATGAGGAAAACGGGTGGTGTCCGAGGGTACCGAAAGTAGGGTTAGCAAAACGGAGGTTAAAATAAATATGAGGAAAACGTGATTAGTTTGGGTGGGATATATTAGGGATAGCTAGATAGAGAAGTGGGGACGGAGCTGAATGAAGGGGCCCGCAAGCGGGTGAGCGGGACAGGGGAAGAATGGAGTGGCTTTTTAAGTAGAAGCTGACGAGTTACGTCACCACCGGAACGCTGTGTACAATGTGTGCGTGGGTGATCAGAGAGAGGGATAGATATATGGAGGAGGTGGAGATGATAGATATAATACCAGCTGCTTAATTTCCTCTTTTTGGAGGAAGCTAGCTGAAGGAAGGGCGAGAGAGTTAGAGAGAATTAAGCGCGTAATATATCGGAAGTAGTGGTCTCTATCAGTGGCGGGTGGCGGTGGCGGTTGCCGCCACGCACGCAGCAGGGGGCCTTTTCTCCCGCCGTTTTCCCGCAGTGTCGACTCTCTCTCTCCCTCTCTCTCTGCTGGTTTTCGCTTTTGTGGTGTCGAAGCTTTTCCTGCAATCCTGCGCGAAGGGGGTCCTCTGTGTTATTTAACCGCCTCGTCTCTCCGTTCTCCCATTCGCCAAACTCGCCTTCCGAAGGGCCGCCTTTAGGGTTTCTCTACCTCTCTCTCTCGGTCTTCTCTTTTGCGGCCCTTCACGAACTCGGAGTTTTCTTCTTCTTCTTCTTCTTCGGGAATATCAGATCCCGACAAGTAGTGTTGGCCTCCGACAAGGTCCGACCGCCGTACCTTTCTTCGTTTCCCGAGGCACTCTCTGTCTTCTTTTCTCGGTTTCAATTATTCCTGACAAGTTGAGAAAGGGACTGCTTCTTCCGCTTCGTTGCTGCTGCTGCTGCTGCTCTTCAGTCTGACTTAATTATCTCGACTTGGGGCCGATCCATCGACGCAGATATTCAACGAAACCAGTTCCCAGTTAGGGTGAAGATCAACCAAGTGGGGGCCGGTGACGAAGAAGAGTTTTAATTCAACTGTGAGGTTCCATCTTAATTTCTTCCTTCTTTCTAATTCTCTCTCTTTTTTTTTTGGCTGGACGTACGTACTAGTACTGTGTGTGACCTTTTTTCACGATTAATTTTTTTTTTTTTTGACTCGATCCCTTCCTCCTCTCCTGTTGTCAACCATGATTTCTTCTCTTAGCTTCTCCAGCAAATTACTAACCATCTCAGCTATGATAAAGTAGATCTAGAATGCTGCTACTTTTGCACGCGTACGTGATCTACAAAATCTTTGCTTCACTCATTCACTGCTGCATCAATATCCCTCCACATATATGACCCATCGAATGTGTACACAAAGGATCAACAAACATACTTAATTTCTTTTGATCAGGATAAAACAAAAGGAAAACTTTGTTTTGGTTTTGATCATCTCTCGCGACTCATATTAATTCCCTGTTTGCATCACCTAATTGTTTTGAAACTCAAACTTGGATTATAAGATAAATTAACCAACAGCTAGCCTGACACATTTCTACAAGTAAAGCTACCTATCTTCGAACTGGATTAATCTTTCCGTAAAGTTTCACACAGATTCTCAAGCCACCCGCATATTTGATATCTTCAGTTATTTCAAGTTTTCAGCACTGCCGTTAACCGAAGATCTCTCCTCATGTCTCTCGGTAGGGAAGACCAACTTGCATGAATTCGACTATGTTTAATTTTAGACATCTCAATGCATACTGCAATCTTTTCCAATTCTTCAAATTCTGGATTTGACAATCGATATGAAATGGGTCTAATCAACTTTTTTTTTTCACTTAATGCATTAGAAAAGTATCAAATTTATAATCAACGTGCGGATTATCTATTACTGTTGAGGATCCTCTGTGATGTAATACTTCATTACATTTTCGATCTGTAAACTTCTCCCAGTACTAGAGAAGCTTTCTCAAAAAATATCAATGAAACCTCTACATGGTTATTTGGTCCTTTTGAACCTTAATTTCATATTGTTTAGAAAAGATATATGCTTTTGATGAGTATTCTAAAATTTAACTAAAATGAGCTCGAATTTTCTTTTATCATTAATTTGCTTGGGAAACGACTGACTAGATCTTTTATGGGAGATATATGGTGACAAAATTTGATTGATTATTATTTATACTAATAGATATTTTAAGACTGTATAAGTAATTTAGAAGACGTAATTGTGTGATTTTATGGTTTAGTATTTCTTTAATTGGGTAGATGGTTATTAGTAAAATTAGTTTGCTCATGCATTGTTGGATGTCATGAAAGTACAGGTGCTATTTGTTTATGAGGTTGTGAAACCTAAGATTGATGCTTCTGCCTTAGTTTGAAATTGAGGTGTTATGTAAAAAGAATGCTATTATGATTAATTGAATTTGCGGGATCTCTCAAAAGTTAATATTAATCTCCAGACTTTCGTGTTGAATTTATCTTAGGTTCCATTCTCTAGCGGCTCATGATCTTCATGATCTGTGTTGTTTTATCTGCTTATCATTGAAATGACTTAAACCATAAGTGTAGGTGAGGATAAAATTCCAGGCCATAGTATTCTGCCAATCTACATGATTTGATCTAGGATAAGTAATTACGTACTCAAGTCCCTTAAGTTACAGTCTATTTTATCATCCTTGTATTGTAATATTTTTATTTCCTCATCTATTTAATGTAAATACTATTAGGTGAAAACCCTTTCAGCACCCATTATGATAATTCTATTTTTTCTTGACTCATTAAATTCGTGGAAATTTCATAATGTCATATAATAAAGCATTTTCTAATAGGATTTCATTATTATAATACTATTATATACAATAAGGCATGCACGTTTCTTTTCAATATATACGAGATATTTTACAATAACCTTATATTAATTTCCAGGAGGATTCTTTTTGTTAGTATGTTTAGTTAAAGGAATTCAAAAATCAAGCTCATTGTAGTTGATTGTCTTCCATGCATGGAACAGTTTTCCAAGCAGATCAATTACTGATTTCATGTTTTATGTCATTAGAAACATAGATTTTAATTCTTAAATTGTAAGTAATTAAAGAATCCTAAATGATCAGTAATGTTTGCTTTTCTTTACTCCACAACATTTAAAGTTCCAGACTAACTTTTGAAACATAACTAAAATAAGCAATTGTAAACTCCATATAATTTTGCCAGGTGATAACGTTGAGGAGGTGGGATATACTAGTCCTGAAGGGGATCAGTCACCTCTAATTACAAGGGGGAAGAGTGTCAATGATCTATCTCTCCTACAAGAATAGTTCTCATTCACCTTCTTCCATGCAGGTGGTTTGATCCCTTTCGACGATGCAGTTCAAACATAGAGAATCCAAACTCAATAAATTATAGTTTTTACCAATTTACCTACATCTAAAGTCACTTCAATCTTTCCTCAACGTATAACATCTTTGGTTTCCCCCCCATTTCCTTCCCCAAATATAATCCAGGTGCACCAGGCTTCACCCAGTTTGATTCCACATTACCCTTGAATGTATTAAGTTTCTTCAGACCACCCTCAGCCATTGAATTAAATGCTAATGGTCTTTACTATGTGAAATGCAGGTCTATCTCACACTCTGAAGAACATGAATACCTTCTCACATGTCCCCCCCGGTTTTAGGTTCCATCCAACAGACGAGGAGCTCGTTGATTACTACCTTCGGAAGAAGGTAGCCTCAAGAAGAATTGACTTAGATGTCATTAAAGACATCGATCTCTACAAAATTGAACCATGGGACCTTCAAGGTATACAATTATAACCACTGCAGGTATATATGTTCTCTTTTCCGAAGCACATAATCTTTGTTCAACGTTGCCGACAATTTTTGCTTCTTCGGTTGAGCAGAAAAGTGCAAAATAGGGACTGAAGATCAGAACGAGTACTATTTCTTCAGCCACAAAGATAAAAAGTACCCTACTGGGACGCGCACTAACAGAGCCACAACAGCAGGGTTCTGGAAAGCAACTGGAAGAGACAAAGCTATCTACTCTAAGCATAACTTGATCGGCATGAGGAAGACCCTAGTCTTCTACAAGGGACGAGCTCCAAATGGACAGAAGTCGGACTGGATAATGCACGAGTACCGCCTTGAGACAAATGAAAATGGGACTCCACAGGCAAGGAACTCAACTTTGCACTTAATTACTACATATATATCTAGGGTTTTAATGTTCGCTGTGAAAACAATATTGCTCAGTCATGAAATATTACGAGTTTCACTTTACACTTGCTTCTGTTTCAGTCTCTTATTGACAGATGAGAATGTTGCAGTACGATCAACTTCTATTATATTGTGACCTGTGAGCAATTCAGAGAACAACTTTTTAGTCCTTTCATCTTGGAAACAAATAATGTATATGTACACTAATTAAAACCCCAATTCATAGTTTTCCTGAATGATCTATCTACTATCACCTGCAGGAGCTTTTTCCACAATTAGTTGCCTGCAGTGAAGACCCAATTCATTATTTTGCTGAACATATGCCAGTACTAAGTAATTAACTGCAAAGGCTATTCGTCCCCGAAGCTGACAATACATGTTTCTATACCTTTCAGGAGGAAGGCTGGGTGGTGTGTCGAGTGTTCAAGAAGCGAATGACAGCAATAAGAAAAGCGAGCGAGCACGAGTCACCCTGCTGGTACGATGAACAAGTTTCTTTCATGCCAGAACTCGATTCACCAAAGAGGATGTCTCAGTCTGATCAGATGGGATACCACCACCCATATTCCTGCAAGCAAGAGCTTGAGCTGCATTACCATATGCCTCATGACCCATTCCTTCAGCTCCCCCAGTTGGAAAGCCCCAAACTTCCCAACTCCGCTGGCACCGTGAGCTGCAGTTCTGCTGCTGCATATGGCCTTGACGTCAACCAGGAAGTACCCTCAATTCGTCGTCTCTCACTCAAGAGGAGCATTTACAGCAAAGCCACCAGAATCACTTGAGCTCTCATGTATACAACAATAACAGCTCCGAGCAAGCAGTCGACCAGGTTACGGACTGGAGGGTTCTTGACAAGTTCGTTGCATCACAACTAAGCCAAGAAGATCATGTGCCAAAAGAATCCAACTACCCTAGCACGACCAATGCTTTCCATGTCTCTGATCACATGAACCTCCTACTTCGGCAACAATCGAATAAAACAGAAGCGGCATCAGATTATGCATCAACGTCCACCTCCAGCTGCCAGATCGACCTGTGGAAGTGAAGCCTATATAAGTCCTTCAATATTATATACTGATCATAGGATCCTATACATTCCAAAATTTCCACCCTGAAGAAGAAAAAAGAAGTAGAAGGCAGGCTTCATGCATCCAAATTTCTGTACATAATAAACTAAAAGTCTTAGTTCATGGAACACTTATTTCTACCCTTTGTAATATTACTAAATACTTAGGCATCTCCTACTTAATAAGATAATGTCTCGGAGGTGCTCAGCGCAAACTGGGTGCTGCTGTAACGCACATCAGTTTGAGCTGCGTCTGCATGTAATGGGCTTTATTATGCTGTCCATTGTTCAACAGCCAGGCTCGCTGTTGGTGCATTGATGCGTCTGCAAGATCTGTAGACGACGTCTTTGCTTGTTTTACATTTTAAAAGAGTTTAGAATATTATTTTATTTTATTATATGTTTACACGATGTATCTATTTAATTCAGCTTGTCTTTTTTCCTTCAAGAAATATTTGAATTGTTTCATTAATTCTATGTATAGTAGCAGAATATTGTTGCTACCTCCACATGAAATTAAGGTACCTTTTACAAACAGAACAAAACAAGAAGTAGAGGCCATAAGGCTTGGATCGAGGAATATTATCCCCAATATTTTTTTTTTACGTAGTGTGTAGAATAACCACATGGCAAACTTTACAGTTTCCAAGCAATTCAGGAGATTATAAAAGCTTCACGGTTCACGAGCAATGCAGGAGATAAACAAAATTTACAAGCAACTGATCAGGAAATAAATAATTTCTCTAAAACAATGAAATGATCTTGCCTGTCTAGGGATTCAGGTGAAGCTGATGGACTGAAGCTTCATGCATGTCGGACTAACTAATGATAATATGAACTTAATTCGATCAAAATGATTTATAATCGTCAGTTATCACTGAAACATTCTAGAACGCTCAGGTAAAAAAAATATAATATAGAAGAAGAAGAAAAGCAGCTGTTACGTACAAGTTGACATGTGATGATATGGCGCGTTAACCTGTTTATTATGATAACACCAGCTACGAGACTGCTGATTATTTCAAGTTTCTAGGCAACAGATTTGCAGAACGAATCATTTCGTTGCCCTACTTAAGATGAAAAATTCATTTAAAGGAAAGATGAATACTAGCTAGTTCTATTTGATCATGAACTATATCTTATGATATTTCATTTTAAAATCCTATCATCTGAGGTTGAATAACCAATAAATACATGGAGAAGACAAGCAAATATTGCAAAACTCAGCGGTCCAGAAATACAACTTATAAATCTTTCCGAGAAGATGAAAGGAACTACTTCGGCATGCAGACCCGAGTTTGAAGACAAATAATTCTAAATGTAACGAGAACCCATATCAGGATTAGTAGAAGGAATATTTGAATTACTACGCGAGGAGAATTCATGAAACGATGAAACAGAAAAACTTGAGCCGTTGAACAAGGAACAGTACTTGCCTGAGGAATAAAACGACCTATGCATACAGCTCAAGCACTCAAGCTTCTTGCTGCAATACTAACCAGATGAAAAAAGGATGCAAGGTACATGGCAACGACGAGGTAGAGACGATAATTTAAGAAAGTATGGAGCTCTCGATTAAGTACTGCTGGCTTCAATAATATATAAACGCAGAACCAAAAATTTTCTTACTTGTTACATGTATCCCCATGAAGAAGCTAGAGAGTAGAAACACGCAAACAGCAGAAGGAGCTGTTGAAAGACAGGCAAGAGCTGCAGACCAGAAGAAACATATTATATGCAGTTCGACGATCGGAACCCACTTCCTGAAAATTATACATCGTTACCTCCCGTGTCGCAAAGCCAGTTGGTTTCAGAGAAAGCAAAGCATAGAAGTTGTGGAAAACTGCGAGTGCGAAAGAGTGGAAGAAGAAAACTAGCGTTTGACTCGACCTTCTGTGAATCCGAGAAAAACCGTCCGCGTAACACCAGGTGTGGCTAGCTAGAAAGAAAGCAGAATAAGCTAGTAATAATCATTCCTAGGATCAGGGTGAAACATCCCTTCCCCACAACTTTACGCAGTTAATAGACGAGGGGGGTAGACAAGGGTAGTGAAGAAAGAAAGTCCCTTTCAAGCAACGGGATTTCCCAAACGACAAACTCATTTGGCGTGGTGCCATGGCCTCACACAAATCATCATCTTGCTTTCTAAGGAGACTGTACAGGAGAGAGAGGAAGAAAGATACACCCAGTGTTTCATATTCATTCCTCAAAATGGAATCCTAGGCCTAAAGCAAAGTCGACGGGTGGGTCTAATTTGTCTGACTGGGGAAATTTGACAAACACCTTCCGGTCATCAATAACCCCGGTAATTCTTCTGTGGGTATGTTGTACCCTCGGTTCTATGACAAATTAAATCCGGGCTTTTACATTCCTCCCTTCAAAGCATCGGTCGCTGCCCTGCGAAGTCAAAGTCTCCTCCCATGCCGAATAATTAGGGTTTCTAAGTGTTGTTTGCGGAAGAAGATAACATCATTCATGTGTCAACCCCTTCATGTGACCTCCATCATGTTTCACTCCGTGTCAACTTCATCTTTTTCCCTGCTCCTGTAATATATCTCTCTGAGCCGTGGTGTCGACTCCTTTTATAACTTTGATAAAGTTTCAAATTTATCATGATATGAACCGATATCTGAGCCCAAAACCATATATATATATGGATTTCTCTCTCTCTCTCTCTCTCTCTCTCTCTCTCTCTCATCAACTCCCTCTCTCTCTCATCAACTCTCTCTCTCATCAACTCCCTCTCTCTCTCATCAACTCTCTCTCTCTCTCATCAACTCCCTCTCTCTCTCATCAACTCTCTCTCTCTCATAAACTCTCTCTCTCTCTCTCTCTCTCTCTCTCTCTCATAAACTCCCTCTCTCTCTCATCAACTCCCTCTCTCTCATAAACTCTCTCTCTCTCTCTCTCTCTCTCTCTCTCTCTGTCCTGCTATCTTCGTAGTCACCGGCACCAGTTCCAATGACTTACAATATCATTCTTGACTTTTATAATCTGGGTAGCTGACAGTTTCGAATTAATTAACCATGCCATCTTCTTATAACAAACTTTTTACTCGGAACTTAGAACCATATTCTAATTCAAGCGTGATGTAGAGTAATCACACCCCGGCACTACATTAGTCCCTGCAGGTCCAGTAGTGCAGTTAGAAAGGAGAGTCAAACGCTGGCTAATTGCAGAGTACTGCCTCGTCCTCGCTAGTGATCCGCAGCATTTCTCTCGAGATGAAGAAGAAATTACGAGAAATTATATATGCTGGGAAACGCATGGAAGCCAAAGAGGGCACAAAACCCTGTAGACGAAATGGATAGGGCGGCCACGAAGGAAACACAACCAGGGACCACCACGTACCGCGGCTAAGGTGAAAGACAGGGAGGATAATATTCCTTCCCCAAATTAAAGAGTTTTTCCTGCCACACAAACGAAGATATCGCTTCCTAGTTTTGACTGCTCCACTTCCAGCACTTAGCTCCCATGTCTCAGGACTTTCCTTTTCCATAACGTTTACGTTTCCGACCATGATTCCTTCCTCACAATCGCTTCAGATTGTGTTTCGTATGCTCATAATGATCGTCAGATATATACGTACATGTCTCTTAGATAGAACAGTACAAATAAAGGAGTAGAACGTGTTCATGAGAAGGAGAAGGAGATCAGGGATGTATTAATATCTCATCCAGTACCAGTACTGTTCCCTCGTACGCGTGGATTGCAAATAATTACAGAAAGAAGAGTAGAAACTGCTTACCGCCATGACTGCGACTTGGAGCATGCACGCGTATCTGAGTGCTCCACAGATGAAGAGAACTTGTAGCTAGCTTTTAACGTGGGAATCTAGCTGGGCTTTTGGAATATGGGAGGGACCTCATGGACCAGCGAACTATACTCCTCCAAAAGTGATATATGTGAGAGCTAGCTGATGGTGTTGACTGTTGAGGAAGGCTTAATTACGATAAGATTCAGATCAATTAGATGCCTCTTATCATGAGGGACGTTGATCGTCTACTGATCTTCCTAAAAAATCTACATGAGCTTTATAGTCCGTAGTGATCTAGCTACTGATCGAACCTGTGAGATTAGATTTGCGGGCGCCGGATTTCAGCAAGAAGCTAGACGAATTAATTGGTACCCTCCATTTATTTAAGTGGGGAGGATAGATAGACCCACTTTTTACATGAGAAATGGGGCCATCAATATTTATACATCCTCATATGATTGGAGGGCGCCAATTCCCACAATAAACATAGAAACAAAAAAGAAGAAAGAAAAAAGAAAACGTAGAGAGAGGAGCCCACGCTAGCTCCCTTCCAACATTATTGCAGAAATAATGTTAACTAAACTGGGCTTAAGATGGATTAGCAAGATATTGTTGGGCTCTAATATTCCCCCTTTGGGTAGCGGAGGGACACACATGATCACCCATCTTGATACTAAGTTTGTAGAATTAGGGTATTTTGAAAGAGAATAACGAAGAAAAACATAGATTGATTCAAAGAATGTATTGAATTTTTGCCTTAATAGTAAATTTGTACATGCAGTACTCTATTTAAAGAGTTACATATTAATTTTCTACTCTAATTCTAAGTCTATTTACAATTTAGTATCCCATTAGGGCACCTAGAACTAGGTTGAATTGTTGTACATGTCTTCTCCTTGTCCATGACTACTCGTACGACTCAACACTCCCCCTCAAGTTGGGGTTGTATATATCATGTAGTCCCAACTTGTTGCATAGGATTTCAAATCTGCTACCTGCCAGAACTTTGGTTATCAAATCAGCCTTTTGGTCTTCACTTCTCACAACCGGTGTAGATATAGTTCCGGATATCACTTGTTCTCGAATAAAATGGTAGTCTACTTCAATGTGTTTTGTTCGCTCTTGAAAAACTGGATTGCTGGCAACAAAGGTTGGAGCTTTATTATCACACTTCATTGGCATAGGCAATTTTACTTCTTGGCAGGTTTGAGTTGGGCCGGCGAACTCAAGTCGAGCGAAGTCAGACCGATTGGATTGGGCTGGTCAGGTTAACTAAAGAGAAATAACATAAGGGAATGAAACCCTACGATTTTTTACGACAGCTGCTCAGACAAGGCATGATGGAGGCGGTAGTAGCTGCGGCAGCAGGGCAACGGAGTGTGTCGGAGTGTGTCGGAGAGGGTGTTGGAGGTGCAACAGCGGAGGCGCGGCGGCGGGGGAGTGAGGGAGAGGCAAAACTTCGGCGAGTTCGGGGAGAAATCGAGAGGCCGAGAAACAGAATTTCAGCGAGAAATCGAGCTTCCGTCAAGGACCAGAGCTTCTTTTAAGCTCTTGACGACGATTCTTTGTGGAGGCGAGGAACAACTATTTCTTTCTCAACTTCAATCTCGCTCTGATACCATGTAGAATTAGGGAACTTTGGAAGAGAAGAAGGAAGAATAATGAAGATTAATTCAAATAATGTATTGAATTTTTGCCTTAATTGTAAATATGTACGTGTACTCTATTTATAGAGTTACATTTTAAACTCCTACTCTAATTCTAAGTCTATTTACAACTTAGTATCCCATTAGGACACCTAGGACTGGGTTGAGTTGTTGTATATGTCTTCTCCTTGTCCATGACTACTTGTACATCTCAACAAAGTAAAACTTGGTCTGATATTTATGGTAAAATGACTATTAATCATGTAGGGATAATTATATTCCTAAATCAGACTAATTTCTAAATAGATAGAGGGAAGTGGAGGCCCTCCACCCACTGCTACAAGCCAAAAGGAGTTCCAACCTAGAATTAGGAGAGGAATGGAGAGGCTGACCATACTATTTTGTATTTATAATATAATATTTAAATATTTAAATATTTAATGGTTCTTTTAAATTCAAAAATTATTTTATTAATAATGAGATCAAGCTGGGTGAGAGGGAGTTTAAATTGATGAGTACTGATAGTAACACAAAATCTCCATGGAGAGATTAACTAATTTGAAATGGAAGTTTGACTCAAGATTAGACAATGTACTATCTCTCTCTCTTCCTAAGAAAAGCTAGTTCTCACAAGGTTGACATTTGTCTATATATTCATTTACAACAATGTTCATTAAATGATCTGATATTGTTTCAATTGTACAATAAAAATGTATATATATTCCATACTGTTTTTGCTTAGAAGTGGAGATCGATATAACAAAAAAAACAATAGGAATTATAAAAGAATTGCACCACGCAAGGTAGTTTTACTTGATCTAGTGAAATTTTGCAAAGTTTATGTTGCTATAGGTTATATATAGATAATAATAATATATAAAAACCAAATTAACACAAACATAAAATAAGAATATTAATATCTAATCTATTCAGTTTAATTTTAATGATAAAAATAGATGTATTTAAGCTTGTGTGCATGCAAGTTTTAAGGTTTTTGGCATTTTTTGAAATATTTACTGTGTTAGCATCTCCAAGCAATGGATCCACTGAGCAATTTAATAGAGAGGAGAATGAGGATCATTAGAACAAGTCTACCAAGAATATGGGCTATCAATGCTACCTATATGGATACATTCCTAACGAGTCTGCACCGGTTGATATTGTCGGAGTCGGACCAAAGTTTGATCTGTCTATGTTGTCAGTCCTGAACACACGTGGTCCTTTCTAATGTAAACACACAAGGTGGCGTCAAAATGTCCACTATAGCTAGCTCCTATGTGATGGAAACATATCACACGGGATAAATATTTTGTTTGAGAAAATTAATTAGAAGCTAATTAATTTAATTTCAATACATGTTAATATTGTAAGTTCCAACTCAACTAATTAATCCTCAGGCTTGCAAAATATTGTAACTAATGTTTATTTTTTCTGATAGCTAGTGTACTCTTGTCCAATGTTATTTTAATTTATTTTAAAAAAAATATGGGCGCAGAATTTTGTGATGTTAAGATTAGTTTTGCAAGTAATTTCTTGCGCTTGTAGCCTGCTCATGAGCTTTCTTAGGAATTAATATCTGCAATGGTACTTAACCTTCTATTAGACATGCATGTCAAATTTGGGGCAGTTGAAATAGATATTGTTTAGAACGTCAGGAATTAGCATCCATTTATCATATTGCATGCCATGCACGTTCGATTCCCCAATCAAGGCAATATCCATTTTCACAAAAGATGCTTATTCAACTGGTATCCTTCTGGCACAAAGTTTGCAACATGAATTATCCTTAGATCATAGTTGATTTTTTTTTTCATGTCATCATGCATGCAGGCTTTTCATCTTGGTTTAATCCTCTTCAGAGAGATGCCAATTAATGATCTTGACTTCACTAAATGTGAATTATTGATCTTCCCTTCAATGAATAAGAGTCCAAATATATTTCTCTGTAGCCATGTCTTTACCATATCAGACATTGTCAATTCTGATATTATTTATTCCATCTCTACCATAGCAGCTACGACAACCTTCTTGGATTTTTTTTGCTGTTCTCCACACTCTTTGTGGAATATTATACCTGCCTGAATATTGATGCTCTGATATATATTCAGAATTCTATTGATCCCTTGTTTGTGAAGGCCGGAAGCTTTGACATTAAGAGAGATTTCGTAGAGTGTTGAGATAGATTATCACTAGGAGTCCTAGAGAAGAATGAGAAAGAGAGATTTGCTCAGTTGAGACAGATTAATTATCACTCGGAGTCCTAGTATAACTGAAGTGAAAACAGGACAAAGAAAACAAAAAGTACGAAAACAAGTGAAGAAAATCCCTTGTACTAACTAGCTGATTCCTATTTCCGCATCTTTTTTTCCCCTCAAACTCAAAATAAGCATGTAGAAGAAACAAATCCAACTTCTCAACCTAGCCTTTTGCTCCAAATTCCGAGTCTGACTCAACCAGATGATGTAGAGCTTATCCGGTCCCAATTTCTAGAAAGGGTGGGGGTGAGCAGTTTGCAAGTCTTTATCAGTGTAAACTGGTCGCGTTTCATTCTTTTAAAGCTAATTAATGCAAATGGAGACCATTTATTTTTTCGTCCCATGAAAAGCCACCTTTCGTTGGGAAACACAGACCAAGAAAGACACAAAGAGTGGCTCTCACCTTCCAAAGAAAGTCTACAAACCGATTAGGTGATTAGGTATAGAAACAATAGATCAAAGCAGAAGTGCTTTTGAGAAATGCACATTCTTCATCCACTCAAACAACTACCCCAGCTTCTACGTAAATAATATTAATGAATTCGTTGTATCCTTTTCAAATTAATTAACCTTCTTAATTTTCTTGTTTCACACTTGTCTGCTGTCCTGTTTGAAGTTTGAAAGTTATGAAATGAGGAACGTCCCATGTACTTAATTTATACATCAAGTAGCTGAGGGTGTTTATCCACATCTGTTGCTACGTTGACCATCGCAAATATTTTAACCCATTAAATTATTCAAGTCGAGCCGAAATCGAGTGATGAAATACATAGTATAATATTTTATCCAATATCAAATTACAGAATACATAAAAAAATCAACTATATATACTTATATAGTACTAGATTGTTTTACGTACAGAAACATTAATTTGTGTACGTACTATATATTTTGTATCTTGACATCTACTTACTTCATTATATTAATTAATGATAAAGATACAATCTCTATTTTATTCATAAAACTGATAAAAAGTATAAAAAAACCAAGATAAACATATCTCATGAGATAATAAGGAATAAGCTGCGTAAATTAATTAAGATGAATATATACATTAGTGACGTTAATGTTATTAAGTTCAAACTTATATAGTACTGCCTATGATCTAATTATCTTTCTTACCGGTGGCTTTAAGCTACAACTATCTAGTAGTTTAAAGACTTGGATTACAGCTCAAGAGTTCTGTTGACCTCACTGGCCCTAAGTTCAGAGTTTATGAATTATATAGCCTTATGAATTCAAGCACCAGTACATGAACGTTCTACTTCTATCTCCACTAATCCCATGAAAATAACACTTTCTCTCTAAATCCAATTCATATTTCTATACATTAATCAAGCGCATGTAGAAGCCAGCATCTAGAGCATGATCATACAACTCAGACGAGTTGCAGGCGACTCAGCCTAGGTAGTCGACCCGGGTTCTTAATTAGTACTGGTGTCAAGTTGGGAACAGACTGGTCCTTTAAATGATCGACGCTATATATTTGGTCCCGGCCACACCACATCTAACTGAGTTCAACGTACGTTCTGGATCTAGAGGCAAGAAAAGAAATTCATTTTCTCGTGGAGCTGGAGTACTAGTCGGTCGGAAAAGTTGAATTAGTGGGGATGAACCCATTTTCTACGGAGACTACATTATCCTACTGACCTAAGTAACACCATCCATTTAATTTATCAACACCCTTGATTTTTTATACTTTCTCTCTTACCTGTATCCCAGGTCGACGATTCCCATTATGAGACTTCACAGTCAGGCAATAAAGTACGAGCGTGTACCCTCAAGTACAAAAGAAAACTAAAAGAATATAACTTATTTTACTCTCAAATTCGAAGCAACTAAATGCCAAACCCGGTCTCCTCCGCCATTGTTTATCTTTCTGTTAAAAGACACATCCGTTTATAATCTCGTCTGAATCGAGATACTCTAATACAGAAAACAGATAATTAATTACGTCCCTCCATGTTGCCCAAGGGTCCGAAACCCCTTTTAACACTTCCTCTCCACTGATCCTCAAATCTGTTCCGTATGTGGAAAAAATACGAGCTAATTTCCGTTCATTTTGGCCGAAATTTGCCAAAATGAGGTCCCTGTACCGAACACGAGAAACGTCCCTAACCAGAAAAAAAAAAAAACACGAGATTCAATTCGTTCCGTAACAGGACTCTGATGTCAAACAGGTGGAACAGAACAGAGTCGAATCGAAACGAATGGAAAGAAGGAAGACGGTTGAGATTTTCGTTCGGAAATGGCAGAAAAGAAGGTTTTTGATACTTACAGGAGCGAAAACGACTGAATTAAGCCATGACCTCCTCCTCTCCCGTCTCCGACTCCTCCCGTCGTTCGCCGTTAAAGGCGGCGGAAACACCAATTTAGAAAAGTCCCGAAACGCCCACGTCGCGCATTTTTACGCGTTCGCGTCGCTTCGGAGACCGTCACCGCCGTCGCTGTTCTTCCACGGCGCCGGTAAACGTCAGGGGAGTCCCCACGTTTTCTATTCTAAGTTTCAGAAAAGACAAAAACGGAAAAAAAAAACTGGAAAAACAAAATAAAGGAAGAAAAACAGAAGAGCAGGTGTACGGTTTCCGTACGGAAATGTTGAGGAGTCAAGCTGATCGATGATTGGCTGCTTCGGCTGGACGCCTGTCTGAGCCGGCTCTCTCCCGCTCACGCTTTTCTCTCATCTGTTAGCGTTTATCTCTACCTCTCGGAGACTCTTTTCCCCAATTTTTGGGCTTTATTAATAATTTTGTTAACAGAAAATCAGCTGTTTTTATTTAAATAGCTAATATTTTTATATTTCAATTAATATATATATATAAAGTGAATTTAATATAGAATTTACTTCTGTTCTATAAAATGTCGGCAAAAGATAACGATTTTTTGCGTGTTATTTACCTTATGATTCTTTCAGCAATTATTACGACATAATCTATTGAACTTAATGATGCCGTACCGGGAAGGCAAGTGATGATCATTGCGAGGCACCAATAGACATGACTCGCACTCTTTGCCGGTTTGCTCCCCACGAGCAGCCATGAAGCTGGGCCCACACTCCCCCCCATCCAACGATGAAGACGGCAGCTGAAAAATAAAAAATCTGATCCAAACATCAGAATCTCCCTGACACGTGTCCTTCGTACGAAGGAATACCTCTTTATCGGAATCCGCGTTCCACCAGCAGCAGCCAAGGTCAGTAACCACCGCTCTGCGACCCTGGCTCGCGCGAGTTCCCGTTACGGGAATAAAGCTCCGGCGGTTTTAACTTTTCAGTAAAGGCGGGAGTCGGGAGTCCGCGTGGCTCTCCCCAAGCTTTTCTCAGGAAAGGCGGGGGAGGCTCCGTGGCTCGCCTCTCGCGTCGATTCGGCTGCTGTGGCGGCTGAGTGACTGGACGCTTGACCTCCCCCCAATTTAAGGGGATGCTCCGTTGCTCTGTTCTTCTCATTTCCCAGTCCATTGCGTGCCGACCATCGACGCATCCGCCTCTGAATTTTTCTTTTTTTCTGCTCTGGCTTTTCTTTCTTATTGACTCTCGAGGGTCTCTGTCTTCGTCTTTGTGCGCGTGTTTGTGGGTGTATATAAACTTCCGGGATTTGTCGATCGAGGGAAAGTCTGGCATTTCTCACGAGCAGAAATTGGAAAAGAATCGGGTTGTGATCAGGATCTGTAGCAACAGTGGTGTGGGTGGGTGAGGTTGGTGGTTGATTTGAGAGAAGGGGTGGGTGGAGAAAGAAGGGATTGAAGATGGTGGAGAGGAGGAGACAGGGGTCCCAGCTACGGCGGAGTGATTTCTCTGCTCTTCCTTCTCCTCTGAGTTATGGTTATAGTACTATGTCCAACATCCCTCTTCCCTCTCAGATGTCTGTCTCACCCTTTCCGTCTCGCCATGTCGATTGCAGACCCGTGGCCTTTCTCCTAAGAACACCGCACACAATTCAAACAACCGGGAACCCGATTTTCTTCATCCAGTAGATTTTTAGTTCTCTTCTCTTCTTTTGTTGGTTTTTCTGTAGAGGACCCGGGGTCCTGGTGTTGAGAAACAACCATGAGGAGAGTGAAAGGTTTCAGGCTCGGACGCAAGCTCGTCAAGGTCTGGAGGTGGGCTCTGAGGCGGAAATCGAGGAGGGGGTTTCTTCGATTAAGCTCCCCCGATCGCGAACGCAAGAGCAAGACGATGACGAAACTCTGCAACTGGGGTCGCCGCTTGGGGAAGACGCTGTGTCCCTCGAGACGCCCGCTCCTCTCCGACTACTCGCGACTCGAGGAGACCGCACTGGTAGCCAAGCCCGTGTCCGTCCCGAAAGGCCATTTGGCAGTATACGTCGGCGAGAAAGACGACGACACCCATCGTTACCTGGTCCCCGTAATTTACTTCAATCACCCCCTCTTCGGGCAGCTTCTCAGAGAAGCAGAGGATGAGTTCGGGTACCACCACCAGGGCGGCATCACCCTCCCCTGCCGCGTCTCCGACTTCGAAAGCGTCCAGATGAAGATCGCCGCCGGACAGAATTGCCCGAAATCTTCCCGGAAGCGCCTCTTTTGACATCTTCGAAATCCCAAACTCGGCTCTTCGTTTCCTTTCCCCCCGGTTTTTTTTTTTTTTTTTTACGTCTTCTCAGTTCTTTCCGGTTTTGTTTTTTGTTTTTTTAACCCCTGTTCATATTTAGATTCAGCGATGTAATTAGGAGCTACACTAATAAGAATACGGGCTTTCAGTACCCAGATTTTTTTTTCTATTTTTTCTTTTTCGTTGTTGTTGTGTGTTTCTTTCTGCAACATTTAATCGTCTCCGATGACGTCGTCGTCACCTCCCGGCGGTCGCTATCGATCGGTGGTGAAGAAGACGACAAAGGTGGGAAAGGAATCTCCACCTTTGCCTTTTGCCCTTTCGAAAATGTGGCTGAATTTAACGTCGATAGTGGCCGATTGTGCCGCTGCTGCGCTCGACTGCTGCTTCTGCTCTGCTCTGCTCCACAAAAGTCATCTGTGTTTTAATTTCTTCGTCCCCTCGAGAATCAAAATCGTTTCAGCTTTTTCTCCTTTTTCGACTTTTTCGATTAAAGAAAAAAAAAGGCGGCACGTGCCGCCCGAGCCCACAACAGAAATCGTGTTTTCTCGTGATCGACTCCGATTCGTTAGTTCGTTATTCTTCTGCTCGTGGTGTGGCCCACCGAATCGACGGCCAGGTCCGGGTTACGCCATCGAAATGGAAATGCGGCCCCGTCACTTTTGTGTACGAATAACGACCACTTCGCGAGGAAAGAGAGAAAAAAATCGGTAGGAAATAAAAAGCAGCGGAAAAGAAGTCGGAAAAGTCACGATCGTTCTTTCTTTTCTTCAAGCTTTTGTCGGAAGAAACCCTAAAAATCTGCAGCTGCAGCGTTAAAAAAGGGGAGGCAGGAGGTCCCAGCGTTTGAAGAAAGAGATAATGGAGTCATTTCCGATAATCTCGAGCGCTCCACCTTTTCCTTATCATTATCTATGTTCCGTTCCCTAATCTTGCTTTTCCCCGCCTGAAATGTGTCCATCTCACGATTTTTTGTAAATTTTTTAACAGCTCAAATCAGGTTATTGCAGCTTGTTTTCCGCGGAACGGAACCAAATCAGGTGATGGAATATTTCCGCTTCGTGTCGCATTTGGAGTCGGTTTTTGTAATTTCGTTTAGTCGACTGCTTCCGGATCCATCTCCAATTACTGTTTTTTTTTCTTCTTAAATCATTGTTTGAGGAGATCTTTTGGGACTGTACAGGTATTTAACAAGATCGATTTTAGTGATTCAGTGATGCGCTTATAATATTAACGAATTAATGATCCATCCACATTTGGCACATTCTACGGACTACAGGAGTTTCCTGGCGCTTGCATGAGACGTGGGAGGCAGTACTGGCCCCCAAAATCGGATTCTGAACCTCGTCAGGTCGGGATTTGGTCGGCGTCGAGACACCTCGGGTCTGGAATTTCTTCTTTTTCCCTTTTAATTTCAAATTTCGAAGTCAGAGGGAACGATCGATTTTTGTGTGGAATTATATGGATCTCCCTGAGGACCCTGACAAATATGAAATCTCCAAATTTCTTTTGGAAATGACAGATCGGTGTTTTGTACCGGAGGTGAGGTACTGATATCCATCGGATAATTGGATCTCAGACCACAATGGAGATTTCACATTGACAGCTTGAGAAGTGTGCGCCAGGTCTTCTGCTCGGGTGGGTTGTACGTTAAAAGAGGACAGCGACGCTTAATTTGTCGAGAGGCTGAAAGGCTAAACGATCAAATTGACCGCAGCTCGAGAGGCCAAAAAACGATCAAATCGGGGAGCTGCTCGCCTAATTCTCCAGAGCTTGACGACGAGAGAGGTGATGTCATAAACGAAGGCCACAGTCTCTTTCGCCGGTACGTAGATATATCTCACACCTGGTGGTAATAGGAATTCAGCAAAATTTATGATGAAAAAAAAAAACTAAGGACAAAAAATATTATCTTGGAGTTCCGCACTAAGTTGGGTTGTTATACGAAGTACCCTCGTCTTGGGTTTGGTGAGCGCACACTTTATGATGAGAGAAAGATGAAGGTTAGGACTTGAAATCTACTGGTTCAACTTTTTATATAAGAACTGGATAGGGATAGGCACATTGACTTGGGATGGGTTCTTCGAAACTAAACCCAAAAACCATAGTAAAAGTGTGTATTAGGTTAGAAATCCAATCACACCCTTATCAAACTAACTACTTCCCATCCTTCTTCACTTTAGCCCACGATTTATTGATCGGCCGGTATTAGAATATATACATAATCAAAACATTAACATCACTAGTCATTTTATTATTAAGGACCAAAAAATCGTTATTCATCCTAAAGTTTGGTATTGGTCAAGTTGCCTCTTGGCCTATGTTCACCCCAAATGAACGAAAGCTTCAATGGTTCACGTTATTGCCAGTCAATCGGAAGAATTTGTTTTATGAATTATGAATGCACTTGGAGATTTTTACGTTTCAATATGAAATCTCCATAAAGACAGCCTTATATATTCATGCAGGCTCCTCAAAAAAGTCTCTTTTGTCTCAACTAATTAACTGTTCTTTTAGAGAAAAGAAGGTCCTCTCACGTACAAAGACCTGTTTTGTCAATAATAAGAAAGATTTAACTTCTTAGCTTACTTGCCGCATCTCTCACTTATTTGAGATTTTCAGCATTAGTTAGTTTTAGGTAGAAAAATGGTAAAAATGCTTTCTTATTCTTGTCCAAAAGATTTGGTAATTTTTCGTCTGTTAGTTTTAATTACTTCACGAACAGATCTACTGAACAGGGAAATAAATTGATAGAGAAATTTTATTTTATTTTTTGGAAAGTTTTATTATAAATAAAATATTAAAAATCACGTGTGTGGTGAGTTTCTTATTGTTTCCCGTAAAATCGATAAAAAAATGTCATTTCCATCCTTTTCTAAGACAGAAACCGGCTTTAAAATAAAATACATTCCTCTTGTCTACTTAATTCACTTTTTTTTTTTTTCTCAATACACGTTTCTTATTTGATACATTTGAATGCAAACATCCCATAATGTTCAGCCATCTTATTTCCCGGGCTTCCTCTATTCATTGATTTCCATCGTATAGCCAATATTGTCAGCCCTCTCCTCAGGTCAAAGGTGGGTGCGTTCGCGTAGCTGAGAAGATTTTTCCTAGTAAAGCATTTGGGGATTCTGGTTAATGGTTCTGTACTTCTGTTGACTTATGATATGGACCATCACAACTGATAGCGAGCTTAGACCAAATTTAATAATTTCCTTTTCTCATGAAGGGAAAGACCTGCCGGAGTTGGCAAACTTCGCATGGAACATTTAATTTTCTCGTTGAAGATAAGCATGATCTTGAATCGGAGATATGCGGAATGGGAAAGGTTACGTGCACAAAAACCATTTTTTTACTTGTATTTACGTCTCAGATTTCGGAACTTGAAAGTGTTGGTTTGACACAAAAATGATCAATATTAAAAATCAGATCTGAAGTTCTGAACATTGTTTTCTTGAACTGGGTTCAACATAGGATTTTTGAGTAAACAGTTCTCTGTTACATATTAATATGAGGGAGTTTCAAAACTATTGAGTACCATTCTCTGATAATCTGTAAAACCACAAGCACATGGGTACACATCACTCAAAAAGATGCGTAGGGACTTCGAAAATTGTAACTATCATGTTTCCATTAATTAAAAGGCTCAATCATGTCATAGGGCCAAGTTTGTCTGGCGAAAGGAAATGAAGATGAACTGTTGATCAGTGTACCTGGAAGCGCATATTGTGGAGATGAAAAAACAGTTCCTGAAAGTAACACATGTCGCATCCTAAATTCCAGAAAAATCTTAAAAGGGCTTCCTGGAACACCATCGCTTCAGTGACCGTTGCTGGAACCAGTTTATCCCGTGTTGTAAAATTTCTGTGCTTAATGTATCACATGGTGATGCATTCAATTGACATTACCTCTACAAAAGTATTCGGAAATTACAGATGGAAAAGGGTCAGAGCAGTGCAAATTTTTTTGTTTCTAAAAAGAAAGAAAAGAGCAGTGTAATTTGTATAGCATTTGTACACTGCAGAAATGTTAGTCTTTTGCAACTGGCCAATGATGTAATAGGCAACATCTTGAATCTGATTTTCTTCAACAGCGCCATAGCTTTTACTCAGGTTCATCTTCAGATTCAAAGTCCAAGCCTGAGACGCTCATTCGTCCAACATTGACTGCAAGGTACATGAATGCAGGTGATTGTAGCAGATAGTAAGGAACTGCAATGGAGGTCTGTTCTGAAGCAATCATCATTGTGGTTGTAAAAATCAAAGAAAAAATAAATATTTTCCCTGTCATTGAAGAAGAAAATGTCCCTAAGACAGATGGCCTAATGTGAATTTGCTGGCTTTACAACTAAGTACATACAGAAATATGTCATGATAAAACTAAAGTGTTTCCACACATTTTATTCTCAGAAAGAATACCATTTTCTGGTAAGAGCATAATGCAATTTTTGGAAGTTCTGTGATTGAGGTTTTCTGCTGAAGCCAAATACCACAAGCTAATTTTGGTGACCGAAAGTCAATTTTGCTTTTGGCTAAGAACTGATCTCAGAGAAAACATTAAATCATGCATTGTCTGTTACATTGCCAGACTCTGAGACCCAATATATCAAATGAAAAACAATTAGTCCTCTGAACTGAGAAGAGCCTGTTTTTCAAGCAGTTTGTACCACACAACAATAATTCATACTTCAGTTTTACACCTTTGAGGAGTGTAACAGGAAACCAGCTTAAAATGTTTGTGGACAAGTTGGCCAAGCTTTAAGTTTCCATCCTTAGTACTGTAGTCTCCAGTGTTTCAGATGATCCCATCAAGGGAAGTAGGCTGTTCTAAGTAGTTCACGGTGTTACTCAGGTAAATCACATGGCATGCAATTACTGTGGTACCATTGTATAGTAATGTGGAGATTGTGTTTCACAAAGAGTAAAGTTAGATGAAATGCAATGTTTTCTGACCTACAGCACCAAGTCCTGATACATTTGGCATAAACTTTCTGATGTGATCCTCTGCAGCCATCTCAGCTTTCAGTGTTTCACACTCAAAAGATACCAGAATTCTATGTTTCTCATGCTTCTGCTCAACCATTCCAACACATCCTCCTCCCATCTGCAATCAAAGAACCCTATTTAATTTCATATCCAGGAAATGACATCTGCACATGGCAACAAATGACATTTTTGTGAGTGCAAAAGAAAGGTTGTGTGGCATTTTGAATGTAGTGAGAGCGGGTAAAACCTATTTTAATCACTTATGATCATATATACTCAAACAATGAGAAACTTAGCACGTAGAATCTCCGTTATGACCCCACAGAAAATATTCATAGCAAGTAAAATCACATGCACTGATAGACAATGAGGCGACCATTGGAGAAGCTCGGCAAGGAAGAAATTACAAAGGAAGGCGTCCTGAAAAGAGGAAGACAGCGGCCTAGGGTTTGTGCCTAAACCTGGCTCTGATACCATGTAATTTGTGTAATTTCGTATTGACTTCTTAGGCTTCACATGTACATATAGTTACAGGAAGAAGAGAGTCCAAGTCACATTTAGAGACTGACTCAGAAGCTTAATAACTAAGAAAGAAATATTTACAGAGTTTTACATAGTAAGGGAGACTCCGTTTGATCATGAGACGGCTTGCCTTTTCTGAATTGAGTCCATAGAAGGTGAGTCTCCTTGTATAGAAGTTTCTGGAGACTGACGTTCTCTAACAGTGTGGCATTTTGAATGTGGTGAGAGTAGGTAAAACCTATTTTAATCACTTATGATCATATATACTCAAACAATGAGAAACTTAGCAAGTAGAATCTCCGTTATGACCCCACAGAAAATATTCATAGTAAGTAAAATCACATGCATAGATAGACAATGAGGCGCGCAATCCACGCTAAACAGGTCCTTTTTTACTTTCTGCACAGATAAAGATTTTAGTCCTTCGTCTCCTTCCTCGTCCTTAACTTGTTCGGGCATTGAGTGAATACACTTATTTGCACATCATAGCAATATAACTGGGGTTGACCTTTAACCGAACCAAGCCAATCTGATTGAGTTGATCATTACTTTTAAAACCCATGTCCCAAACTTGGAAAAGGACTAAAACACACTGTTTGAACCAAAAAAAAGTCCACTACATACGCCACATGCAAAGTTGTATCACAAGAAAAGTCTGTCACTCTGAAGTACATGCAATTTAGTAAAAATTTAAAATCATCAATTTTATTGTCATCAATATTAATAGTATCACCCGGGAACTTGAGCATACCTCAGTGGTCACATGGGGGTTTCTAGTGGGAGGTCTTGGGTTCACGTCTCCTTAGGGGTATGGGAAAAAAATTACAACTTAAAAAAAAAATGTTATCACTCAGAGCCAACACAAATGTAAATATATTACATAAATGAATCATCATCGTTGTCATCATAATTACTATTGCATCACTAATAGTAAGATATTTTGGGGGTCCAAACAATAGATGGTCGAATCAAATTAACTACGAGTAAGCAGCCACCCTACAAATGCACCATGCAGTTTAAAAGTTAAAAGATCATGTACAGACTACCATGAAAGATGGTTTAAGGGATCATTCCACTTAAAGAATTCAAATAAAAGTTTATCAATCTCTCATGCCTAAATGAACAAGGTCTGCACGAACAGGTCCATCAATCAGTGGAATACAAAAATTAATTCTAAAATGATCATAACTTTGCCATTCTTACCTGAGAAAGGACAAATGAAACTACCAATTAAAACTACAACTACTGTAAACCACCCATTTTTATCATCCACATGCTCCAATTTATGCAGGGTTGTGCTAACCTCTACTCTTGGAACTCTCAACCCATCAGCCTATTATCGATCAAATTATATTCAATACTGAAGTTGACTGTCACTCTTCATCGTTCAGTTTATTTTTGACATAATTCTCTTTCTTATCACCTTTGTCATATTTGTGTCTTTCACATTTCAAACAGTGATTATAACCTACACAATTGAATAGTAAACAGCAGTAATGAAAAAAGATGAGTTACCCATGGGCATCGTCAACATTTTGGAAGCGAGCAGCATCATGACCTCTGCACTCCACCACAACTACCCGTTCTCTCTTGCTCTGTTTCCAGCCAAATTTCAAAATGATTCATACAACAATAAGTATGTGTTCCATTACAACAAGGTATAAGGAAAAACATCGAATGGGGTCTTACAGCATAGTCGGAGATGGCAAGCTTGATCAAGCGATAATCTTCTCCTCTGCTGCATTCTCTCTCACAAGCCAATTCTTTTCACCCAAAACTGAGAACCAGAGTAAGCAGAGCGTAACAAAAATTCCCCCCTATTTTATTAGCAGAACCAGTCTCATACTCTCAATCTCATGAAAGTCCGATCAACATAATCCTACTTAATCGCAACAGAAGTCACTGAAAATGAACTCTACACCTCGTCAACCTAATCAACCGAAACTACAGAAGTTTCAAGAGAAACTAGCAACTGATCACTTTACGGTTAATGTTTTCTTTAACCAAACAAAATTGTAGTGTACTACGAGCGTACCGGTGCCATGGAGGGCGTAGCAGACGGAATCAGGAAGCGAAATAAAATGTCCAGAAATGGAACCTGACGGCAGCAAAGCTATAGAAGCAATCCCTTCCATTTCCTTCTTCATGCTTCGCCTTCGCTTCTTCCCTCTTGATTGATTCTTCACCGTCACCTCTACACCTTCTTACACCATGAGTTTATTTTTTCAGTTGTATATGTAGTTTGTACTTATTTATTATATGAAAAGCAAACAAATCTTTACAAATAGACCATATATCATATATGTGTCCTCTTTTAAAATTAATAAAACTCGATGACCTCGTTTACAAAATAAAAACCCCTGTATGCTATATAATTGTTCAGTTCGAGAGTCTTCAGACTACCAGAAGCGATTTCCCTCGCGCTTTTTTCAAGTTGGGAGTTTAATATAAGCTTCTCCACTTCCGATTAATGAGATTTTGAGGCTTGAACTTGTTCGTTGAGGATTGCCGTTGGGAGCTGTGGCGTACCCGGGTAAAAGAGCTTTCTCCTCCCGCGAGAGGATTTGTCCAATCTCCCGTTTTCCAGTTCTCTTGCTTCCTTTTTATCCTTGAAATGCGTCGACTACACTTCCAAAGTCTTGTGGATAGAATTCCTTCTTTCGTGGTTGGTCCTTTGGATTTTGTAAGTTGTGTTTCTCGTTTTTGTATCTGACGACAACTCTAATGGAAATTTTGGGTAATTCCTCTTCGTTGTGTGTGGCATCATCTAGTGTTTTTCACCCCCAGCGTTTGCGATGTATACCCAGAAACAGAAATCTCGTTGAGTGTCTCTGAATAACTTAAATTTTACGGAGCACAAAACTCGTCCTGAAAGAGATGATTTTGATGCAGAATCAACTGCTCCCCAGTCCAGTACATGGTGTGAGGTTCGGCCCCTCTCGGAGAGGAGATTGGCAGGTTGGTCTTGGAGGAGAAAGAATCCTGTTGTTATCTTTTCATCTGTTCAACCTGGGGTGGTTTGTCAAGAAAATGAGCTCGATTGTTCAATTCGAGCTACAGACATTGAACCTAATATGAATCTCCATGATGAAAGATTCATGCCTTTGTCAAACGTACCAAATCTGGATAGCCATGACTACATCTCTTATTCAAGAAATGAACCTCAAGGTTCATTTTCTAGAGGAAAGGGATGAGGAGATACTGTCGAGAAGCATCCTGTCCCTCAGCAGATCCAACCAGGTTCGGAGTGCATTGGAAATGTTTTTATCAGTTGAGTCATCTGGACTTCGACCAAGTCCACATGCTTGCAATTCACTTCTTTCCTGTCTTCTGCCAAATGGATATCTGAAATATGCAATGCAAGTCTTTGAGAAAATGAAAGAGAAAGGAATCCGCTTCCAGCCATGCTTATAGCTTAATCCTCAAGGCAATTGCAAGTGTTTGGGGTTGTGATTCAGCATTAAATTTGTTCTTGGAATTGGAAAGAGAAGGAATTTCTCAAAAAAGCTTTGACCTTATTGTTTATAATACTATAATATCTGTATATGGGAGAGCTAATAATTGGGTTCAAATGGAGAGATTGTGGAGAAAGCTTAAAGGGCATGGATACATGGGAACCAAAGTTACTTATTCACTTTTAGTATTCACGTTTGTACGATGTGGTCAATCTGAGTTGGCCCTTGATGCATACCATGAAATGGTTGAAGATACCATGAGAGCTGCCATGGACTGTGGCTCTTGATATTGTAAGACATATGTTGGGAAGTGGACTTAAACCAAATTTGATTGCTTACAATGCATTAATAAATTGTCTTGGAAAAGCTGGTGAAGTTGAGCTTGCATTCAAAGTTTATGAATTAATGAAGTCTGCTAGTGTTGCAGGTGACACATATACTTGCATTCAAAGTTTATGAATTAATGAGGTCTGCTAGTGTTGCAGGTGACACATATACTTGCATTCAAAGTTCATATGGTTCATGTGAAGTGTGAACCTGATACATTCACCTATTTATCCTTGATAAGAGCTTGTGCTTGGCAATCTTTGTGGTATGAAGCTGAAGAAATCCTTCGTGTAAGTCTTCTAGACCTTATATATGTATTATTTGGTCTTCTATTTTTCATTCTTCGGTGAGAAATAGTGTTTTTCGATGAGAAATAGTAAGCTGAAGAAACTCGTTTTCTGATTAATGAGAGAAGAATTTATTTTCCAAAGCATTCATTTACTGAATAAAGAAAAAGAATGAGGTGCTCTTTGCTAAACAATTAAGAGTTTCTTCTAGTATAAAATTATTGTGCTCTACCTTGGAGTTCTCATATTACCTTTTCTGTTTTGCAGTCTGTTAAACCACCCAACCCATCCCTCTACAACACACTCATTCAGGGTATGTGTTTGCGGCAGCAGAGCAAGTTGGCAACAAAACTGTACAAAAGAATGCAGGATTGTGGACTCAAGCCAGACGGAAAAACGAGGGTCAGTAAAGGATCAAGGGCTCTCTTTTTGTGGAATTGTAATAAAGCATCAATCGCGAGTGATATTACCTACTTATCCTTCAAAGTTGAAAAATTACAAATTTTAAGAAAATCAGAATGACTACGTCATATATATAAGCCCGGTTCGAGCTAACCTTCTGACTCGAACCGGCCGGGTTTCATAAGCGAGGGCGAAGGTCTCATTTTCTACGGAGATTTTGTGAGATGCGCCTCAGACTCTGCACTGCGCCAACGAGCGAATACATTTGAAGATGTAAATATTCGAGGCGAGGCGACCGCTCCCTCTTCTGCTTCCAGATCAGAGAAGAGCGAAAAGGGAAATCGATCTCCTCTCGTCTCTGTTTTCTTGGGTTCTCTTTTCTCCGCTCGCGGTCTTCTGATTGCGGATTTTTTCTCCTTGATGGTTTGGAGCTTGTGTTATTAGTATCCCTGTTCGGCTGTTCCTGTATCGGGAGTACCAGGTATTTCTCTGTTTGATTATCTTTTTTTGTGGGGGCTCGTTTCGTGTTTCTTTTGTTGTTAGTTGCAGGTATAATATGCTTCACTATCATGTCTTTACTGGATAATATGCGTTCTTCTATAAATGTGCACTAGAATCGAGAACAATATATTCAAGAAACATGAAGAGATTTCGTCTGAGAAATGAAGCGGTGGAAATTTAGGGAATCTGATTAGGTTTTTCCTGCCGTTTCAATTGTATATATGTATAGGAAAGAATCGCGCTTTCTGAGCATTTTTTTTTAGCCTTTCATATTTAGTCATTGATCTGTTCGTTGTACTCTGGTTTAGTATTTCTGTTCTATTAATTAGTCCATCGGCATATTCAGGTTTTAACGCCGGACTTCTCTCTCTTTATTTTTTTCTCACTGTTCTTTTCTTATGAACTTGGGGTCAAATCTTTTGACAGGGTTTCCCGCTATTAGCCTTCTTTCGTTATTGATTTTTTTTTTTTCCTTTTTGACTTTCTTAGATGCAATTATCATGGATGTTCTTTATACGTATCTCAGATTTTTGCTGTCTATCTGCAGGTGCCTCCGCTACAACTGAAGCTTCATTTTCTACTCTTTTGAGGTTCCGTGTCCTTTCTAGAACAGTGCTTTTAAAGGAATTCTTTGATGGAAAAGATCGGGGAAAGAAAGATTACCAAACAGCAATCTGCTGGTCCCAGGTTTTCTAGCTATAACCCTTTCGATGCTGACTCTGACTCCGAGTCAGAGGTCACTTTGTCCTCTGCTACTACCAGAAGGCAGTTCTCGACACCTACGACTAGTGAAGAACGTCCCAACAGCAAGCCCTTCCAGTTCAGAAAAGATGAAGAAACTGTAGCTACTTCATCAGCTCCTTCATCTGTGAAAACCCCGTATACAAATAAATTTAGTGATTTGGGAGGAATAGAGAACCAGACTTCTCAAGAGCTTGAGAAGTATGCAGTTCACAAGGCTGAAGAGGCAACTGAGAAATTCAAAAGCTGCCTTAAGGTTGCAGAAGACATCAGGGAGGATGCTACTAACACACTGGTTACTTTACACCACCAAGGCCAGCAAATTACACAGACCCATATGGAAGTTACTAAAATTGATCATGATCTAACTCTGGTATTTTTCATTTATCATTTCTTTATAATCTTAATTTTTCTCCTCCTCCTCGAAATAAAAAATACTTATTTCCTTCATCGCTGCACAACTTGAGATAGTTTTTACTTCATCCTCATAACTGAACAGCTTAATATTGTTCTTATTCCGTTTCAAAGAAAAAAAGATAGTTCGTTATAATAACTGAGCAACCTAAGAAACAAAAATCTCATAATTGTTCTGTTTCAGGGAGAGAAGCTTCTGGGAAGTCTTGGAGGAATTTTCTCTAAATCTTGGGGACCAAAGAAGAATCGTACAGTCACTGGACCTTTGATCATGAGAAGTAAGCTCAAAGGATCTCGTCACCATTGTAGCAAATCGGTTGTTTTACTCTTCTTGTGGTTTATTTGCTCTCTATAACAGATGATTTATCCAAAAGCATCGGCAATTCAGAGGACAGGGAAAGACTGGGACTAACATCGAGCAGCAGAAGACAAACTAGTCTTCAAAGCTACTCTTCTAATCCATCAACACCACTTGAGCAAGTAGAGGTACTTTCTGGAAATGTATTTCTTTTCAAATTACAACAGTTTCATTTTTTCATGGTCACAACATTTGTTGATTTGTTATGTGCCTAACAGGTTGAGAAAGCCAAACAGGATGATGCACTTTCAGATATAAGTAATTTATTGAGTGAACTGAAGAATATGGCTGTGGACATGGGATCTGAACTTCGAAGGTTATTTACTCTTTAAGTTATTTGAATCAATTAGTTTGATGTTCACCTCTGAACTATCTTAAGATATAACAAGAGAAACTTATTTTTATGGTTTCTGCTATTATTTTTCTCTGGGTTTGGCATCTTAAGCTTGCCTTTGTAACACATACAGGCATGGAAAAGCTTTGGATCATTTCCATGAGGACGTCGATGAACTGAACTTCAGGCTTAAGGGTGCCAATCAGCGTGGTCGTCGTCTTCTGGGCAAATAGATAATGATTGATCTCCAAAACGAGCATATGTAATTTTTTTGTGATGCTTCAATATGTTCCCTTCATGTTTTCTTCCTCATACAAATAAGAACTTGTAAGAGAGGTCACTGTATTCTTTATATTCAAATTAAAACAGTGAAAATAATTTTGAGAGAGCTATCTCAGATTTGATCTACTCCACAGTACTAAACAATCACACCTAGCAATGTGCTCATAAAGGTATGCAAGAGTTGGTGACAGAGACCAGCCGTTTGGAAATGCTTTACAGTTAAAATGACTCTGGATGCCCAGAAAACCAGCCATTTTGATTGATGCTAAGACAAGGCCGATCTACGCTGTTTTAAAATCTTAGTAACTGAGAATGCCATGGTTGAACCTGGTTACGTTCTTATCAAAATGAAAAATGCTATATGCACTTTACTGTGCATGCACTTTGTGCACTTCCTCTTCACTATAGCGATGGGACTCATTAGGAATATTTTAATGTCCTACTGCTACAGTGGGAAGTGCATGCACTGTAAAGTGCATGGCCCCGTCGTGTGACACCTGACAGGTCCACTGAACCTCGGGATTTATGGATGTACCCATCGAACTGGTCGAAGATGAAGCCAATTTATGCGATTGCGATGGGCTCGGTCAAGTGAATAAAACTAGAGCCACGGACCTTCTTCACATTGTCTTTGAGCATGGATTCTCTCATCTGCTCCACGTCTTTCCATTTGCTCCTCAGAGCATACAAATCGGATATTAATGTGTATACCCCTCCATCTGATCTGTCTGGTTTAGCTAAGCGCAGGACGGGTTTCAGGGCTCTCTCCACCATATGAAACCGTCCATGTGTCTTACTCGATGCTAAGAAAGAGCTCCAAATGATGATGTTTGGCTCCAGTTTCAATGAACTCATAAGCCTCATCCAATAAACCCGCCCTCCCCAACAAATCCACCAAGCACCCGTAATGTTGAATCCTGGGTTCTAATCCGTAATCTTCAATCATACTGATGAAATTTTCACGACCCAAGTCTACCAGGCCAGTGTACTTACAAGCGTTCAGAATCCCTGTGAAGGTAATCTCATTGGGCTGCAGATTGGCTTCATCTTGTTAAACATAAAAAGTGCTCTGTGACCATAGCAGTGCAAAGCTAACCCACAGATCATGGCGCTCCAAGTCAACACATTATTCTCTTTCATCAAGTTAAAGACCTGCGTTGCGTGCTGCAGGAACCCAGACTTGGCATACATATCAACCAAAGCAGTACCCAGGGCAACGTTTAGCGGCCACCCGTTCTTCTGCACGTAAGCGTGTAGTGATTTCCCCAACAACCCAGCCAGACCCCTCTGAGTGCACCTGGAAATGAGTGTCATGATGCTCACTTCATCGGGTCTTAGCATCTCATCACTCACCATTTGACGAAAGAGAGCAAGCCATTGGCTACACTTGCCATTCTACATGTACCCCGCGATCAAGGCCGACCAAGACGATTCCTTTTGATTTTATTTTGTTTTACGATTTGCAATGAAGAACATATAACCCAGAATTTGATGAACGTTCCGACATTTGATATGGTTTCTGCTTTCCATTTATTGATTTGGTAAACCTCATTGCAAATCTTAAATAGATGTGTTAGTCATCAGATGGACAATGTTTTGCAGTGTAATAATATCTTCAATCGATTTTAATGAATCCCAGGAAGGAAGACAAAAATTCCTTATATATTTTGGCAAATACTTTTTACTTTTGTTTTTATTGCAGATGGTTTGTTGCAGACTTCCTGGGGTGAGCTACCAAAGCATTTGAATAAACTCACTTTTCCTGATTTAGCAACATGAACAAATTAATTATCTGGGTTTGCTTTTTCATATTCTAATGCTTGCGCGTTAATTCTTCCTCTACAGTTTAGCCGCCAAAGTTGGCCATTCCTAAAGGCATATTGGATGCTCTTTCTTCTATCTTTGTGCTCCCTTCCTGCATTATTTGCCCAAGGGCTTGTAGATGCAAATAATGCAGGAAGGGAGCACAAAGCAGTTTGCGCATCTCATCTACATCCCCCCTTATATGGGTGCATTTATGGCACCTCGATTTATAATGTGGGTCCACCCACATCAAAGAGTGATGTGGATGAGATCCGCACACTGCTGTGTGCGCATAGCATTACTCTTTAGGTGATTTACCATCTAGAAACTCCTTGAACAGTTCCTAACAAATGACTTCGCTGGTTCTGCTTAGAGGATAAGGTGATTAACCGTATAGAAAGTCCTTGAACAGTTCTAGACAAAATTTTTTTGCTGGTCCTACTTAGAGATTGCATTTGCTCTAGGGGCTTCCTCGAGCTCCTTAAATTGGTGTGGAGCAGATTCTCTGCTTGGTAAAAGGAGAAGTTGGGTGAAAGGAGAAGTTGAGTTCACTCTTATTATATTTTCTAATCCAGTGGAAGAACATCTTATCAGCCAACATATTTACCTAACTACACCTAACCAGGTGGTTGTCCAGTCGCTACCAGGGAACTCAATAAACTTCTGTTTTTGGTACACATGCACACATAACTACCAAAAGTGTTAACTCCGGCATTTTAGTAGGTAGGTGGGTGGTTTTGTCATGGCAAATTGATGTAGTATTATTGTGTTAAAGCGTAACACTGAGTGTAGTTCAGTTTCACATTATGGTATGTTTCTTTAAAACAGACTGGCTCAATATCCAGATTATTGTAAAACATAACGATTTAACCAAATAAGAAAATGAAAGTTTGATAAGACTATATGTTCTCTTCAGATATAAGCGAGGAAAGTAGAGAGATCTTAAGGCTACGGAATTGTAGTTTCATTTCACGCGTTCTGCATAATAATATGTTAATATTTTACTCTGTATTCATACTCTCATGTTGACTATTTTACATGACACAAAAAACAGAAATAGAAAAAGGTGAACAATAAAAAGATAGTGTGGAGCAAAATTCTAAACAGAAAAGAAAGAAAGGGGTAATAAACAGGGGATTCATAGGTAATGGAAGAATCCTTCTGCAGTTCCTGCCATATGTAAGAGAAGTGTTGTGAACTTTTTCTCCTGGGTGGTGGCATATAATTGCCTGGCCTGTTTAAGCTGGCATCTTACGAACTTTCTGTCATGATACACTCAAGCACACTATCATGAAGTGCCTTCTGAATTCTTCAGATGAGCTACATCCAGGCTAAGACACAATTCCCTTGATAAAAACAAATAATTACAGGATTTCCTATCCCTTGTCCTTCTGTCACAAACTAGCTTCACCTCTGAATTTGATAGTCAACTTCTTCCCTGGAGCACAGGAGAGCAGCGTTGAGGAAGGAAACAGCATGTAAAACGGCTTCATCTCCCCCAAGAAGGCACCGCCACAGAGTATTTTGCATCTTATGGCATCATCTCCAAAATCTGCTAAAACCTGGCCCTAAGAAGAAATCGCATGCCTAGCAGGACTCCGGTTTACTGCAATCATTGGCGCAATCTGGTTTCCATCAGCTAAAAGTTGTGTGCTAGGGGATCAAGCCAAAAGGACAGTATCTCTTAATTTCCATCTTGAGGTCTGGAGTCATTCAATAACCCGAATACCCTTATCATCCATTCCTTCATGATCGCTATCCTCATCACTGAAGTCTGAGGCATTCCCTGAATCCAATTCGAGTCAACAGAATCACCTCCATGATCTCCATCTCCACCTGACCCATCCTCTTCCACAAACTCCTGCGTAGAGTCTGAAGACACTCTTCATCTTCTGCAGTCCTCCTAAAATGGACTAAATCTTCATCCAAGTTAGCTTTTCTTGGACTCATCATAATCAATTCGCCCAACATCCTCCTCGCCAAATACAAACGGTTAGGCTGCACTAGCTCCCCTTTCCAGTACGCCTCCCTGAGAAATACTGTATGAAGCTTGCCATGATTTCCCCTCGTAGAAATATAAAAGATTCCCTGATGCTGGAGCAGAAACTCTTTCAGCTTGTTGGGTAAGTCCATTGCCATCCTAAAATGAGCAATCCTCTCCAAAGTCATCTTCTTTTCCACCGTCAAAGATAAAATCTCGTGGATCATTGCAACAGCCCTCTTTTCCATCCTTTTCTTTGCCTCAAGCGACCTAAGATCATAATTAGACACGTCCTCATAAGGAGACCAGTAAGGCAACCTCTGCCATTTCCATACAGCAATTTTGTAATATTTATTAATTTTTGTGAAGGAAAAACGAATATCTTCAGCATCCTTTCCCTTCTCGCGATACTCCCTCTCTCTTAGGAGTTCTATCGAACACACGGCAAGCTCAGAGTCGCGGTGAACAAGCTCCACGTACTTGGACCGTGCCGGGCCATCCCCGTCGAACAGCCTGAAGAACTGCGGGTTTTGAAGTACTACACTGTACTCAAAGTCCTCTGGTAGGCCGAAATCCTTCATGGCCAGCCGTATGTGTTCAAGGCGAAGCCGACCCGAGTTGGAGAGCATCAAGAGCTTCCGAAGGCGAGTGATGGCATCGGGTATTTGAGAATCCAGTGCCGCCTTTTCCTCCGCGATTTGCCGAAGGGCATCAGGCGAGAGGCGACAGTAGAGGATTCGCTGAACTGGGTGCTCGTATATTTGGAATATATGAGGAAATTTGAGGACAAAGGCCCCCGACTCATACTGTTTGAAACCGAACCTCCGCGCCAGAGTGTCGAGGCGTGAGATAGCGATGTACTGGTTGGGCTGGGAGAGTATCAGGTCCTGAAATTTGAGGACTTTGATAATCTTTTTGTGGATCTCCATGTAGTTATCGAAGCCATGATCGCGGACTCGTTGGAGATTTTTGGGGATGGAAGTAGACTGAGAGAAAGATCTTCCGATGAAGAAGGAGATAACGCTGGAGAAATTCGACAGTAAAATGCCGTAGCTCCTGCTGCTAATGACTGGGTGCATCTTCTTCACCGATTCTTTCCGCCTCTCTCATGGAGTGTCTTTGAACTTTGAGGAACAAACCTCGGCTTTCCCCTGTCCTGTTCGAGACCCCTTTTCGCCCACTATGGGTTTACGAGTTCGGCTTGACCGCTTTAGGGTTTAGGCCACGAGGGGAATTCCAAATCGCGCGGGCTGCGCCGCACCTCAGTCCTCACTCTTCACTCAGAGCATTAGTTCTTCTTCCTTCCCCCGACCGCATTGCAAATAGTTCATATATAAACTCAGGTGTATCCGAGATTCTGAATTTTAATTTAACCATCTAAAGAGCAAAATAATTTAAACATTAAAATTTTACTAATTCTACACTAGTTTATGATCTTATTTATTGATAATGAGGCTTATTTTAAATTTTTATTTTTTATTAAATATTAATTATAAAAATTTGTAAATATATTAAAGCAAGTATAAAAATACAGTGAAAATAAGCTTCTTAAATTAAACATGCTTATACAGTGAAAATATCTTAAGTTTACATTAGTTTATCGTTGTATGTATATTAGGATGATGAAATATGAGTTATCTGAACGCCCCCCCTTTTGGACCCCACGAAGGTCGCTGAACCACAGCTGCCATTCGAGATGATGAGCCAACAAAAAAGCAAAAATGGAAATCCGACCTGCCGGATTCGAACCAGCGACCTAAGGATTTCTGAATGATTGTACGCCAAACTACAGTCCTCCGCTCTACCAACTGAGCTAAGGTCGGTACATTTGCAAATCCTATTTGTTAATTATTTGTTTGTTATCGTCCGTTTGGTTAAGATTACTCCCCGAATTAACCTGATGGTTGCTTGCATCATTTCCTTTTCATTGTTTAAGCATTCCTGCTTCCCCAATATCCGTCTTCTCCAGCTTTGATCTGTAATTATCATAAAACTCATGACAGCGAAGGGAGATCGGTGGTGAGCTTCTGTTCTCGTCGCAAACTCCCGACGTCTCCTCTCTTTTTCTCTATCTGTGTTGTATCTTGGGTGCTGCCCGGCGAAGTTCGCAACTGGGATACCAGTGTTTGATGTTAGGATTTCGCGTATGGAGGGGTAAGCGCTTTAAGTTGCATACCCATGAAGCAATTTTCTTCTTGTTTGTATATAGTCAGATTTTTGTGATATTTATACTGTATTGTATTGAAAATATAGCAATTTTCATTCTCCCTCTGTTATTATATGTCATACATGATTGGCATTCCTCTGTGCAGCTTCTATAGTAAGTTTTCAAAGAGTCTTACTTTATTAATACACATTTCGTTTCAGAGTTTTAATTTTCAAAATTAAGAGAGAGCGATGCCTATTTCAATTTGATTCATGTCTTCAACTCTTGCATTTTCTATTCTTTTGTTCATTCTCTTCCGGCCAATGAGGGCCTTGGGCTTTGGCTTTTGGCAATTTACAATCAATGTTCTTGTGTAGGCCTAATCAATTTGTTGCGGCTGCAGCAGATGCTTTATTCCTCTTGTGCTCTGGGTGACTTTTTTTTCTGCAGCTCATTCTGGATAGTCCCTGCAACTGACTACTCTAATGACAATAGAGTGACTGAGGCTTGGGCAGAGGACAAGAAATTTGGTTTCAACAATCTCAATGGCATCGTCTTCTATTCTCCCAAACTATGAAACAAATGGTGGGAACAATGACAAGGATGATTTTGCAGATAGCAAATGTGCTTTCTGTATCGTAGCACTCTGCCCTTGCCTTGTGATCTTGATCATTACACTCATTGTTGTTACAATCGTTCTTGTGGTGAAGCTCCATGTCTTTTGTCACACACCTTTGCATGGTCTACAAAATTTGATTTCTAAAAAAAAGTGTGAGTATTTATGAACTTTGGTCCCTAGAGTTTGCGCTGCTCTACTCTACCAGAAGAAGGATTTGCAAGTGCTAAAAGAATAAGTTTTAGCAAGGTTTGGAATTTTCTGTTCGTTTTTGTTTGAAAAGTGTATGATTTTCATTTCCAAATCTATGGCTTTGGGTGGACCTGCTGTCAAAATCCAGTTTTTGAACTTTAGAGTTCTCTCCAAATTTACCATTGCAGACTTAGTGAAATTGTCGTCTTTGAATTATAGAGTCTTCTCTAGTTCTCCAAGTGAAAGTGAAGAAAAAAAGTCACCTTTGAGTAGGAGTTTACTGACAATTCCTAACCATGAGCACATGCAGTTTTTGAGACAAGGAGTGCTTGTGAGAAGTTCTAGTGGTGAAACAGAGGAATTTACATTTTCCCGATCTCTGGTTCCTTTCTGGGCTCTATGCAAAAATCCCATAGTTTTAAGTTCCTGGGATTTTTGTAAGATTCAAAGAAGAGGAATAACGATAAATCCAATGACCAATACTCGGGCTTTCTCTAGCACTTCCAATGGTGAGTCAGAAAGAGAAACTGATGACGATGATGAGGTCAATTCTGATCATTGTGAGAATATTAGAGAGTCATCTGATCCTAAAGAGGTTGAGAGAATTTGCAAAATCATTGAAGACTTATTTGCATCTGACCGAAACATGGAAGCTGTTCTAGATCAATGCAACATCAACCTCTCTCATTCCCTTGTTGTGGACATCTTGGCCCGGTTCCATACGCCAGGAAACCTGCATTTCGCTTTTTTTGTTGGGCTGGTCAACAACCTGTTTTCACACACAATTCTGATACATACAATTTTATGATGGGTATCCTAGGCAAGACCAGGCAGTTTGAGAGCATGGTAGAGATGTTGGAGGAGATGGGCAAGAAGGGGCTCTTAACTATTGAAACATTTATCATCTCCATTAGGGCTTTTGCTGCAGCAAGGGAAATGAAGAAAGCTGTGGGGATATTTGAATTGATGAGAAAGTATAATTTTGAAGCTGGTATCGATACATTTAATTGTTTACTTGATGAACTTGGGAGAGCTAAGCTTGCCAAGGAAGCACAGGCTTTGTTTGAGAAATTGAAAGATCGCTTTGAGCCAGATTTGAGAACTTATTCAGTCCTCCTCTCTGGCTGGTGCAAGGTGAAAAACTTAATGGAAGCAGGTAAAGTTTGGAATGAGATAATCGATAAGGGTTTAAGACCTGATATTGTTGCCCATAATATCATGCTGGAAGGATTGTTCGGTGGTCAAAAGCGACCTGAAGCAATCAAGCTTTTTGAGCTTATGAAAGCCAAAGGCCCAGGTCCAAATGTCCGGTTACACCATTGTGATACAAGATATGTGCAAGAAAGGGAAGATGGAAGCAGCCGTTAATTATTTCAATGAAATGCTTGATTGTGGTTTTGAACCAGATCCTGCTGTTTATACCTGCTTGATTGTGGGATATGGGAACGAGAAGAAGATGGACAAGGTTTATGGACTGCTGCAGGAAATGAAAGAAAAGGCTGTCCGCCAGATGGACGGACTTACAATGCACTGATTAAACTGATGACAAATCGAAACATGCCGGATGACGCTGTTAGGATCTATAAGAAGATGGTTCAGAATGGTTTCAAACCGACTATCCACACATACAATATGTTGATGAAGTCATATTTTCGGATGAAGAATTATGAGATGGGTTGTGCAGTTTGGGAGGAGATGAATAAGAAGGGGTGCTGCCCTGATGACAACTCTTATACAGTTTTTATATCAGGGCTAGTAAGCAATGGAAGATCACAGGAAGCCTGTAAACATATTGAGGAAATGATAAACAAGGGCATGAAGGCTCCTCAGCTTGATTACAATAAGTTCGCAGCAGATTTTTCTAGAGCAGGGAAACCTGACATTTTGAGCGAGTTGGCACAAAAAATGAAGTTTACAGGAAAATTTGAGGATGCAAATTTATTTGCAAGATGGGCTCATATGATGAAGAAAAGGGTAAAGAGAAGAGATCCTATTCCAAGTAAAATGCAGCTTTTCTAGTTACAGTGATGGACATGTACGTAGAAAGTATCAAATGTTTTTATATTGGTTATCTTTTCTTAATGTACCAATCAGAAGTCTGTAATCTGTATCATTTTTTTAAAATAGAGTTTGACAAAAAAAAAAAAAAAAGTTTGACTCAGTCCGTTTTGTCTGAGGTCAGGCCCCTCTTATCACACCAATCACCGTGGAATATTAAAAATATTCGACTAGGTTAAGATTTCGTTTTTTCTGTTTCCAAGATGGACATCTTATCTGCCCATGATGAGGATTTGCAGATTAATACTGAACCGTCGTGATTTGGAATGAAATACTGAGCTGTATTTAACCAAACCAGGACTTCGGTTGAAATGCTATCTCAGCTATTAATTGTTGAGCCACCGATCTGGTAAATTCAACCTGTTTTCTTCGCGTACTGGTCCTTGGTGAGATAATGTTAATGATTGAAGTTCCTCTTTTGCTTCTCTTTCTAGTGTTTATTATTTTCTCAGCTCACGACTATGGTCATCTGGGGTTAACTTGAACTTGGCAATGTTGTTAGTGCAGTGAATCAGAAGACACTACATTGGATTCTATGATGGGTGATATGCTACAATAAAATTATATATATATATATATATATATATATATATATATATATATATCAGATTTGAATATTTTCAACAGCTTGTTTTATTAAACACGATGTAGTACTGATAGTATAAAATTTAAGGGATTGATGTTTGATACCAATGAGAGCACTGCCATGTTTTCTGTAAAAGGAAGAAACAATTTGTCAAAAATGAACAGGACCAACTGCTACAGAATAGTGTTCCTTATTTCTCTTTTACAGTGTTATGGTATTCGAAAGATGCCCAGTCACTCAAGATAGTATATTATTCCCTTATTCTCTCCCTCTCAGTCACTCTAAAATTTCCGCTTTGGCTCCACTGAAATCTAAATCCAGTGGCAGGACGTTCTTCCCTGATCTCATCCCTCTCTCCTTTCTCTTTTCCCGATATTAAAAGAAAAAGAGAGCTTTCCTTTTTTCGCTCTCTTTTTCTTTGACATCTATAGTGTGGACCTTTTTGACTATTGACTAGTTTGTACAACAAAATCGAGCAGTTAGCATGTTTCCTCCCCTCTGCTATCTTTAGTCTTCTCCAATTAACCCATGCCATTTTTTGTTCTATTAATTCTTTCTAGTAAAGAACCATCAAGAAGAAGAGCTTCCTCCCCCTTCAAAAGCAAAGCTAGCCTTAAAAGAGAGAGAAGACATCACTAATAAAGAAGAAAAAATGCTCAGGATCCTCGGCCGTTCCTCCTCATCAAGGTACAACCGAGCTCTGAAACTTTTCTCCTTCCTTCGGTTTCATCTTCTTCTTCTGCCGCTGCTCCATGGGAGCACCCACCTGGTTTCTGCTCAACCTTTTGTTTACGTCGGCTGCTCCCAGAACAAAGTCCAACAAGACTCGCCTTTTGAAGCTAATCTCAACTCCTTGCTCACTTCCATAGTGGGTTCTTCTTCTCAGTCCTCGTACAACAGTTTCGCCATCGGTAATGGCACCTCGGTTCCCCCCGACGCCGCCGCGTACGGTCTGTACCAGTGTCGAGGAGACCTGAAGTTGGACGGCTGCAGCAACTGTGTACAGAACGCTGTGGGTCAACTGGGCTTAGTCTGCGCTTACTCAAATGGAGCTCGGTTGGAGCTGGACGGGTGTTATGTCAGGTACGAGAACATGGACTTTTTGGGTAAGCTTGACACGACGCTTGTGCACAAGAAATGCAGTCCAAAGACCAGTGACGAAGAAGAGTTCTTCAGAAGGAGAGACGATGTGCTTGCGGACTTGCAAGCGGGGATTGGGTTCAGAGTTAGTAGTCTCGGGATGGTGGAGGGAGTCGCGCAGTGTCTTGGTGATTTGAACTCGGATGATTGCTCCAAGTGCCTGGGGGAAGCTGTGGCGAAACTCAAAAACGTCTGTGGCTCTGCAGTGGCAGCTGATGTCTACTTGTCCCAGTGTTTCGCCCGGTATTGGGCTTCTGGGTACTACTCGCATGCAGGTTGCAAACACAACCCTCTCTGAATATTTAAATTTGGTTTCTCTCTCGTGTCTGAATTGTTCAAAGATACTAATCAGGACCAGAACTAATGCTGGCTATGTTTTTTGTTTTGTTTTTGTTCCTGTTCTTCTCTGTTGTCCTTTTAGCATATATTTGTCAGAAAATTGCTTCATTTGCTCTTTTAATCTTAAGACATCTGGGTTCTACAACCGGAAACGAAAAGCAGAGAGCCCTGCAAATGTCTTCTGAGTTAATATCTGATAGCTGGATTGAAACCTTATTTGCTTTCTGGGTGAATAGACTCTTCCGGCGATGACCAAGTGGGGAAGACGGTGGCGATAATTGTAGGCTCACTCGCCGGACTGGCGATTTTCATTGTTCTTCTTTCTTTCCTCAGAAGAGCATTCAGTAATATTTCCCGCCACTCTTTTTTAATTGCATTTCTTCTTTCTGCTTTCAGTCTCCACCTCGAATTTATGTTTTAACAATCCATACCGAATAAGATATTGATGCTGTCCGTGCAGGCTAGAGAGGCAAAAGATGTTGGGTTTCACCTCTGGACGGCAAATGCAGCTGGTGGGTTGTTGAATATTCTGCCAAAAGAAATCTTCTTTTTGTCTACCATGCCATTTATTTATGCTGTCCTTGCCTTAAAAAAAGGATGCGAATGCTTATCCCTGTTAAAGTTATCCATTATCAAAGGCTGGTTCGCAATTTGTATCGCCTTCGCTCAACCAGCCCTTTTAAGAGAGAAGATTCCAGCTGCTTTCATCTGTGCGAGTTCTCCATTGCAATAGTACTGGCGGAGATGAGATTCTTCCAATTTCATGAAACTACTCATTGTAATGCTATACGAACTTTTATTTCTAGTACATACTGCTCTAATTACAAAAAAAAAAAAAAACAAATTTTGAAACAATAACTGAAATCTTGAGAAATCATGGATTATAAAAGTGTTGTGATAAAAGAGGAAGAGGATATAGACTTCTTCACAAATTAACTTCCTTTATCACTTCCAGCTTCGAGATTTCTTTGTTGCAGAGCAAATACACACATATGTTTCACAGGTATTAACTTAGTGACCGTCACTTGCAATTGAATACCGGAACTTGTAGTGCAAATTTTGTTGTATCATCGCCCATAAGTACAACATATATATTTCTAGGAAATTCATGCTTTATATCTAAAAAATTTGGCCATGGAAGTCATTAAGTTAGTGACCCAACTCGAGATGTACTCCCTCCAAAATAAAAATTAAAAAAACGAAGCCTAGGATTCTCCTGTGCGAAACTCTTCCGTTCTTTGACCCAGCAAAAGAATCCTGCGAAGAAGACGATATGGAGAGGGAGTTTGAAGAGTAGTGCTTGTGTAACTACGTGAGACCCAAAGTCCCTTAATCATTGGACCATCCTCTCTTTATGATAATTGTGGGCCAATTGTCATTACCCTAATCATATTAAAAGAGGATAAGTATGAAAATTTTAAAAAAATAGTGAAGAACGTACGCGTGCATAAAAAAAATTAGTATTTGTTAATAGACTAATCAATAAACCACAAATGATAAACCCAACAAATGAAGATTGGTGTGTCGCTTAAAAAAGTTATTAAATATTTTTCTATATAAAATCTTAAATTTTAAACAATAAACCCTAGTCAAGCATCGATAACAATGAGACATTTGCACCAAAAGAGCTAATATATATGGTTTCATTGTGCAACCTCATTTGGACAGTTCTCTATTCACATTTCATAAACAGGGTGAGTCCTTGTGTGCCTTGATATGTATAAGGTCAATTCAAGGGGTATCTCAGTAATTGCATTCTTATGAAAGATTTGTAATTGCTTTTTTATGAAAGATTTAGGCACATTCAAATAGCTCGTGATCCAATGAGCATTTCATTGTAAAAGAAAGTATGCCTTACATCATATTTGAGATTGGGCTTCTTAGTTACAAATTCCGAAGTATTGACAATTGCTAGGAAGGCTGATTTACTTGATCATTACGTGTCCCCACATTAGTCTGAAGTTGAAAACGTTAAAAAAATTTTTAATTTGTTTGGTTCTCAAATGCAATTTCTTCAAGATTTTGAAGACAAAGCAAGACATGCTGATACTACTCACAAAATGCATTTGTTGTTGAAGTAACATTGTATGAACTTTTACTTCTACTATATAGTGCTCTACTTACAAAAAAAAACCTATATAAAACAAAAACAAGAATACAACTTTGGCAAATCATGGATTTTAACTGTTGAATCCTTTGATAAAGAGGTTGTTGGACCTTCAGAGGGAGCGGGTACACGCTTCTTGACAAGCTTCCTTCATGTCTTCCTTCGAGATTCCTTTGTTGCAGATGTTAGCAAAAGCACGCATATGTTTCATTCCGTATTGAGATAGTAACCCACACTCTGACTCGAATACCTGAACCTGTTGTACAAATTTTGATGTCTCCGTGTTAATAAGGTCAGCAATTATAGTTCTAGAAAGTTATGCTTGAATCTCAAAATTTGGCTGTGGAAACTCATTCAAAGGACTGGTTTGGGGATTATATAGGGCCCCTATCCCTGTTATACAGCAGTGCTACATTTCAGTGAGTGTTGTTTGAATTGAAAAAATTGAATTGCCTAGCTTGGCCACAACTGAAAACACTATTAAGGAACATACCATAGCTTTGAGACAATCCCAATCGTCAACCAGGGTCTGGCCAGATGGCCTCACAGTTTTGAGTATAGAATTACTTCTTGTGGATCCAAAGAGGAGGTTTCCAATAAGTTTGATACTGGAATCGACATGAGCACGATGTGCCACCACATGAGTGATTTTCTCTAGAAGCTCATTCTTCTCTGGAGAGCTATCTTTTAGGCGTTCGTACTGGAAAGGCAAACAAGCAACCACAAAGCTTACATAGGTAACTAAAAGATAGAAAATTCTCTTAATATTTTAGAAGAATTCCAAAATATTTTAGTCTGTGATAACTTACGAAGACAATTATATTTTTCAACACTAAAAAAAACAGTGAACACGAAGCCTAAAAACCATTATGATGTTTCATGAGCTTAGCTTTGTCCCAAATTTTGTCTTTTTAAATCCACATACTTTTAACTTGAGACTAAGTACTTGCATAAAATATGCAAATTCTATTTGGTATGAAGTTAAGAGCTTCTATTGTTTACCGTATGCCAAAGGAAGAGGAGGTCTGCATCTCTTTGATTTACAACCTCCACGCGATTGTAGCGGGGAAGAACATTTTCACCCTTATTTGCATTTGCAGGGTCAAAACCTTGGTAGAGGTAAATCTTCTCGGCTTTCATGCTTTTGTTCCCATACTCCATCACGTGTGACCCAATATTATATGTGTTGTAGTTGGAAGTCCTATATTTCACCTATAACATTAAGTTAAACACTCGTAAACTAAACAATGTAAAAAGAAGTTAAGAAAGAAGTTTATCAGTTTAAAAAAAACTTCATCACAAAGATGTGTCCAACTTATCTCAGTTTTGAGGACCTTACCGCATTATATTGTTGCTCTATTGTTTCACTCTTCAAATTGTGAGACTCGCTGAAACAATCATAAGAATTATATATACCAATTAAGAAAGATTGAATACCAAATTAGAAAGACAATATTACAAGAGACAATCCGGTTCAGTCCGGGTCAGTCCGGTTCTGTCCGGTTCAGTCCGGTTCAGTCCGGTTCAATCCGGTTCAATCCGGGTCAATCCGGGTCTCATGGTTGGACCGTTGAACTGTTGACCAATCGAGCCGGGTCAACCGGTCTCCTTACCATTGGCCCAAAAAAATAGATGTAGAACCCTAAAGAGAAGATATTTACCCTTCAATAACCGGTCTACGGCCAGTTGAACCCGATTGAACCGGTTCACCCAAAATCAGATGTTATGACATATGGATAACTGGTGTGATTTCTACAACATTTGCTGCTCATACCATTTTCGATGTTTTTCTTTACTTATAGAAATAAAATAAAAAGTTGATCACCTACCTATCTTCCATCCAAGCTATACTGTATAAATCTCCCAAGCATGTCATGTAACCAGGTGGAGGCGATGGATCCATTCCAGGGCAGTAAGTGCCCCAGCTGCTTTCTTCAGCATTTGAAGCAGTGGTTACATAGATATTTAGATCCTCTGGCATCAAACCTTCGAAAACGCTACCACTCTCACATGCCTCCACATATATAACCTGCACATTTTTCAATTTAATTTACAAATCAATAATGACATTATTAACATATTTATCTAATTAACGTGTGACTGAATGAATTATTCCTTACCATCTCCTTATAGGTCCCTGCAGCATGTTTTTCTTTAGTACTTCAATTAAATCACTAGCATAGATAAAAGCCATGTCGGGCATGCCCAGAACACCCGGACCCCATGATCAGTATAGTATATAAATATTCGATCATTTGGTTTACTATCCACTACTTTCCCACTTCCGCCTTGTATCCCATTTTTATCTCCAAGTAAGACTGCGTATAGATTCTTTGCGTTCAGTGCCTCCCCTGTATAATCCTGAATGAGAAAAAAAAAAAATCTTTTTTCAACTCACGTTTCTAAAATAACTCATATAACAATTATAAAAACTTATGTTACCTTAGGCACACCAGCATACACGTCTTCCCCATTAGGATGATTTATAATAACACCGGGTCTGGGATTATATGGATTGTTTGCAATATCATCAAACATGAAAACAACTATGTTTTCATCTTTTAAGCCACCTTTCTTTAGTAATTGATATGCGTGACAAACATCAGCCTGAGAAAAAAAAAAGAATTTCTAAGAATTATACACCTATATTATAAAAAACATTTTGAATTTTCAGAAACAAAAATTAGCATACCTGGTGTCTATAATTCCCGAAACCAGAAGATCCGGCCACGAGTACCGCCCACCGGGTGCCAACTTCGTCGCCTTCTTCAGTAGTCTCCGTTGGCATTCGTATAATGGGGTCCCAAGGATTAAACCGGCCGGCGGCATCGGCTGCCGCAGACCAAGCGAGGATGAGAAAGAAGAGAGTCACGGATTTCTCCATTACCGTATTAGCCGATAGGTAAAGAGCGGAGTCCGGCGAGCTCACAGAGGTGAAATATCACCATTTGTAGTAGAAGCGCCAAAGCACGCCATGCAATGAGGAGAAATGAGGAGGCACCACGTGGAAGTTGCGCGCGGGTCCCATGCCCTCTGCTTTCGGCATGTGTGCACGCTACTTTGCTTAGTCACTTGCAAGCCGTTCATGGCGTCAGGTTCATTTCGTGCAGACCGAGGGCAGGCCAGCAAGGCCCTCCACGTCATCGGGGCCCACATATAAAGTGATTTTCTGGGCCGTAGGATTCAGTGTACGGACTCTCGATCGACGACACCCTTTCGTTGAGTATGTTGCACGTAAACTTCGTCTTTAGTGAGGTAAAGTTGGCAGAGTGGAAAGAAGAACTCGCACACGTCCAAAAGTTATAACAGCCTTGCACTCTTTGCGGTGTCTGCAAGTGTACTTAAAACCATTTGAGGTGATCGGAATCATAGAAAAAAGACAGAATTTTTTAATATTTTTAAATAAAACATTTATGGAATAAAAACCGAAAATGTAAAAGGTCGGTAGTTTGTCTTTAATTAAAGAGCATTTTTTAAAAAAAAGAAAGTATTAAAAAAATCAATCTTTCCTGCTGGATAGACATCTTATTTCCCTCGCAGCAAGCAACATTGTTATTCATTATAGTATGTCTAAAACCTGCTTTTCTTCTCCCGCCGGATAGATTTCTTTTAACTTTCCCTCACGGCAAGCAACATTAATATTATTCATAAATATATGTCTAACTAAGGTTGGGAAAGAGTTTGCTCGATCCAATTATTTGGAAGAAGTTCAGTTATTTACAAGAGCATGATTAATATTTTATAAACTGCATATTAAAAAAAATGTGTAAATCTACTAATTTCATGAACTCCGGCCTCGTTGGATCACCTAAGTAGGATTGATTTTCTTCTGAAATTCATCAACTGGCCATTGAATGAAAAGTAGAAAAACTTAATAAACAAATGGAAGTCTCGGTAGCTGCAACCTCTGCCAGAGACAATGGAAAACAGAGATGTCCAAAGACTTGGGAAAACAGAGATGTCCAAAGACTTGGGAAAACAGAGATGTCCAAAGACTTGGGAAAACAGAGCAGCTGAAAGCGTCATCGCAGGGCATCTATAGAGACTCCTAATATACATTCCATCCACCTCCCTCGTATGAAAGGGGAAAAATCATTTATGTTATAATTCGATAGATGAAATAGATCTGAACCTATTAACGAGTTCCTTATTTGATTTTCCGATTCATGACGTTTTGGACATTAGACGGAGTCGATGAAGCTAATTAACAAGTTTACAGATCTGGCAGAGAGAAACTTACGACAACAACGCTAATGTCCGCGACGTGGACTCGATCGATCTTTCATCATCTCCATTAAGTCGATTTCTCGAGAATTCTGACTCCTTATTGCTGATCGATCTGGTACTCGTTTGTACTGGCAATCCAAAAATTCATGTAAATTGGAGACTTGAATCCCCTCTAAGAAATGAAATTAAGATGAATTGCGTTGTTGATTTACCTTTTGCACGTAAATCGAGGAGCTCCGAATCAATGGCGCTCGAAGGGAGAGGGAAGATCAGCTTCTCTGTGCGGATGCATTCGTTCCAGGAACACAAATGCCGGCTGTGACAGTCCAATCTCTCGCTTCTGAAAATTTACTCCCGTAAATCTCGAATCTGTTACTTGTTTATACTTGAGTTACGAGTCTCGGGAGCTCAGATCGCCAGTTCTCGGATCAGAAAATTAAGATCTCCGGTTCCTATCAAACCCATCGTTGATTTACCTTTTATGGTTATTCATTTTACCTATTTGTATTATTAGCTATTCTTCTATCTTTTATCTTTGTATCACATATTCGAAATCTAACATTATTTGACTATTTGTTAAATTTAAAAAAGTCAAATGTGTCGTGATTCCTATATCCAATATTTCATTTAATACGAGTCATTTTAACGTTTAAACACAAGTTATAATCTACTGGCTGTCTACTGGCTATTCTTCTATCACGAAGCTGGCCCCTACTCACACACCAACCATTACCGCTGTCTAGACTCCCCAACTGAGAGACATAATCAAGCTCAATGTAGACGGCTCCTCTAGAGGAAATCCAGGTCCAGGGTACGGTGGAGTCTTCAGAAACCAAGATAGCCAAATTCTGCTCTCCTTCGCTGGCCCTCTCTCAAATACTGATTCTGCAGAAGCAGAATCGATATATGGCAATGCTACAAGGCCCAAGGATCTTCAGAGACAGACTGAGAGGCAAGCTAGAGATCGAAAGCCATTACCTGAATGTAATTAAATGGTGCAAGCAGCAAGCGGCTCCCCCATGGCGGTTGCTTGTCCAATTCAGAGAAATCAGGTAATTAGGAAGTCACACATCATGTACTGGAAGCATATTCCAAGATCAGCCAACTCCTTAGGCTAACAGCCTAGCAAGAAGAGGAATTGCCCTCAATCTCTTAGACGTGAGAGAAACTACGTAACAGATATATAATTCTGTAATTTACTGTATTTTGATCAATGAAATGTGACCACCTCTTAAACAAAACATTATTTGGCTCTTTGTTAAATTTCAAAATGTCAAATGTATCGCGATTCCCATATCCAATATTTCATTTAATACGAGTCATTTTAAGGTTTAAACATGTACTAGATATAATCTATGTTATCATATCGTAGTGTAATTTAGTAATCAGTTCACTTATCCTAAGCTCATCAAATCATAGCATGCATATTGTCAAAGATCTAGCTAATTGGCAATCTTTGCTGATCGCTATCTATATTTACTTCTAATAAATGTTATAAGACAATCTTTAGTAAATTTCATGAGAGTTGCATCTTAAACCAATTCATATTGATCTGGATATCCGCAGGCATATGCACTCACAGATGAGCCCTAAAACCTATACCCAGCCTAATGATGATTTTGATAATGCTCCAAGAAAGTTCAAATAACTAATTGGTCCAAAACGTGTACAATAGGCTGATGGAACAAAATTTCAATTTTGAATCATAACCAGGATCCACTGAACAAATAATGCACGGAATTAATTACCTATTTTGCGTTTAACTATGCGATAATGTGACACTCATATCGTAGGCCCATATTATTTTAACCATCAAATAGTTTACCTCTGAAACACTTGACCGGGAGGTGGCGGCGGCGCCACCACAGTGTTGAGGACACTCGTACATGGCTGAGTGGAGCTACGGCGAGCCCTGTGAGCTGCTTGGATGGTCTGCGGGAGAGCCATGTTGCACTACAGCCTGAAGCTGAGAATCTCACCGTCGCACTCAGCCACGAGTTGGCTATGTAGTGTCCGTCCACGGGAACCACCCATAGTTAGCTCTTTTCTTTTACAATATTTTCCGACTAAATTTGTCTAGCTTTTTTTTTGAAGAGCTCAACCAAGAAACATAGACTTTGATCAACGAGCAATATGATCAAAACGACTCCCTTACTAGGTGCACTTTTCAGATACTTTATAATTCGATGGGCAGCATCCATGTGAACTTTACACAGGTTATCCATGAATTGACTAACCACCTATACAACAAATGAAATATTAGGATGAGTAACAGTAGCATAAATTAGTTGTCCAACTAACCTCTTAAAATGTATCGCATTTGCCAAAGGTGGACTATTCACATCATGCAATTCTAAAATTGTATCAACTGGTGTGGTTGCTTGTTTGGCTCCTTACAGACCATACAGATGAATCATATCCATAACATATCTCTTTTGGAACACACCATATCATCACCCGTCAATACAATATCATCAACATACACTACAAAGACAATCAATCAAGTCGATCGCCGTAGAATAAAAAGAGAATTATCATAGTGACTTTGTTGAAAACCAAAATTACTAACCACTATACTAAACTTATCAAACCATGCTCGAAGGTCTATTTCAACCCATAAATAGACTTAAGAAGACGACAAACCTTGGATTCCACCCCCTTTTTGACATATCTAGGTGGTTGATGCATATAAACTTCTTCTTGTAGGTCACCATAAAAAAGACATTTTTAATGTCTAGCTGAAACAAAGGTCATGACTTATTAGTTGCAATAGAAATTAAAATACGTACAATATTTAGTCGTGTTACCGGTGAGAAAGTATCGAAAAAGTCAACCCCAAAAGTCTGAGTATAACCCCTAATCACCAATCGAGCCTTGTACATGTCCAACGTTCCATCCAACCTATATTTCACGGTATAGACCCATCGACAACCAACCATTGAAGCACCCAGAGGTGGATCCACATAAGAGCTTGCATTTCTTCATCCATTGCTAACTTCCACTCAGGTTTAACAAGAGCATCAGATATAGGAGATGGAATCGAGATAAGTGACAAGGATAATGCGAACTGATAATAAGAAGGAGAAAGAGAAGACAATGAAACAAGCCGAGTAATAGGATGTTGAGTACAAGAATGCTTACCCTTCATCTTAAGATGCTCCGGGATGAAAATGAGGGAATGTCTACAATACCTGGATTTAGTCAGATACAATTTGAAGGATTTTGTAGATTCATTGATCAGGGTTTGACCGAAGAACTTCATAAGTTTCCAAAAATTGAAGATACGGATCAAGAAATAGAATTTCAATTATTTGTGGAAACATATCAATTGGTGGAACCCTTGATAAAAGAGAGAGTCGAATGTTCCCGAAATAATTATATGACAGTAGTTACAGGACAGATTTTTGATGGAGTACTTAAAGGATCATTATTTACCGAGTATGGAGGTAAGCATACAATTGATGTTTTTCTACATTGATTTTTAGTTTAAATTAATATTATCAATTAAGTTATGATTTTGATTACAGAAAACTGATTTAATGGAATTAGCTTACAAAGCTATTGGTCATGCTACTACAAAGGATGCTTACATTGGAGGTGGAAAAAACATTTGTGTAGTATACGAGGTAAAAAAATCAATCTTTTTAATTAAATATTTATATATAAAATTTTTTTGGGGCATATTAAGTGTTCAAGTATCTCATGTATGTTACTAGTAGAATGCCTTGTTTTTGGAATTATTTACTACTCATCAATTTAATGTGTCATTTAGCGTGATCAGCGGCAGGTTTCTATGGACTGATATCCATGATACTTCTTAGAATTGTTTACAAATGTATTATTGTTTACTGTGTAAATTCTCCTTCATCATTCCTTGTTCAATACCAGGATTTATTCATATACAAATTGATGGATTTTGTAGATTCATTAATCAGGGTTAGACCGAAGAACTTCATATGTTTCAAAAAATTGATGATACAGATCAAGAAATAAAATCTCAATTATTTGTGGAAACATATCAATTGGTGGAACCTTTGATAAAAGAGAGTGTCGAATGATTTAAAATTATTTACCTACTTTGGAGGTAAACATACAATTGATTTTTTTACATTAAATTTTAGTTTTAATTTATATTTTCAATTAATTAACAATTTTGATTACAGAAAAATGATTTAAAATTTGTCACACTACTACTAAGGATGCTTACACAGGGGGTGGCAAAATCATTTCTATCATATACGAGGTACAAAAAATACTCTTTTCAACTAAATATTTATATATAAATTTGTGATTATTTATTTATTTTTATTATTTATTAGGATTCGGTCGAATTGAACTTCAACTGGATACAACCAATTCAAGAACCGGCAGTACCAGCTGTACCAGGGAAGAGGAGGAGGTTTAATTCAGAGATGATAGGTTGCTTTTATGGTGTCGGTGGGTTTTTGGGTTCGTGCGTTGTGAAGCTCTTACTTTCTAGAGGTTACCTTGTGCATGGAACTGTAAAAGAACACGATAAGCTACCCTCCCCGTATTTTAATGTGTGCGTATTCTTCTCTTTTTAAAATTCATGCCATATATGCTTGTAATTTGTCTGGAGCATATTGAGTGTTCAAATAACTCGTGTATATTTTTAATGGTAGCATGGATAGTTTTGGGAATCATATCACGTTTCTAGGGATTCATATCCATGACACTTCTTTGAATTATTGACCAATCTATTACCGTTTACCGTGTAAATTCTCTTATGTTTCCTCGTTCCTTGTTCGAGTGAAAAATATTTTGTTCAACGAATTTTGTTTGCTTCACGTTAAGATTCTCTGGGATGAAAATGAACGAATGTATACAATACCTGGATTTAGTTAGATACAATTTGAAGGATTTTCTAGATTCATTGATCAAGGTTTGACCAAAAAATTTCATAAGTTTTCAAAAATTGTATATACTGATAAAGAAATAGAATTTCAATTATTTGTTCGAACAAATCAATTGGTGCAACCCTTACAAAAAGTGAGTCGAATGTTCCTGAAAGAATTATATGACAGTAGGCACTGAACAAAGATTTTTAATAAAGTACTTAAAGGATCATTATTCACCTACTGTGGAGGTAAGCATACAATTGATGTTTTTTGACATTAAGTTTTAGTTTTAATTCATATTATCAATTAATTTATGATTTTGATTATAGAAAAAATGATTTAATGGAATTAGGTTACAAAAATTATTCGTCACGCTACTACTAAGGATGCTCACAATGGTAAAAATATTTGTGTCGTATAAGAGGAACAAAAAAATAATCTTTTTAATTAAATACTTATATATAAATTTGTCATTATTTATTTGCTTCTATAATTTATTAGGATTTGATCGAAAAGAACAACAATTGGATACCACCAGCTCCAGAACCAGCAATACCAACCGTACCAAGGAAGAGGAGGAGGATTATTTCAGAGAAGATAGGTTGTGTTATTGGTGTCGGTAGGTATTTGGGTTCGTGTGTTGTGAAGCTCCTAATTTCTAAAGGTTACCTTGTGCAAGGAACCGTCAGAGAACCCGGTCAGCTTCCCACACCGCACGTTGTTTTGTGTGCTTACTCTTCTCTTTTTAAAATTCATGCGATATATGCTTGTAATTTGTCTGAGGCATATTGAGTGTTCAACTACCTTATATATGTTTTTACTAGTAGCATGGATAGTTCTTGGAATCACATACTACTCGTCAACTTAATGTATCCTTTAGCGTGATCTTCTGCAGGTTTCTAGAGACTGATATCCATGGTACTTCTTCGAATTGTTGACAATCTATTACCGTTTAATGTGTAAATTCTCATATGTTTCCTCATTTCTTGTTAGTGTGATAAAAAATTTTCTCCCATAAATTTGTTTGATTCTCCTTAAGGTACTCCGGGATGAAAATGAGGGATTGTCTACAATACCTAGATTTAGTCAAAAACAATTTGAAGGATTTTGTGGATTCATTGATCTAGGATTGATCGAAGAACTTCAAATGTTTCCAAAAAATGAAGAAACAGATCACAAAATAGAATTTCAATTATTTGTGAAAATGTTTGTGTCGTATAAGAGGTACAAAAATATAATCTTTTTAATTTAATCTTTATATATAAATTTGTGATTATTTATTTATATTTATAATTTATTAAGATTCGGCCGAAATGAACCTCAATATACAACTACTCAACTTAATGTATCTTTTAGCGTGATCTTCTGCATGTTTCTAGGGACTGATATTTATGGTACTTCTTCGAATTGTTGACAAATCTATTACTGTTTACTGTGTAAATTCTCTTATATTTCCTCATTCGTTGTTCGAGTGATAAGAAGTTGTCCCGCGAATTTGTTTGGTTCACCTTAAGATGCTCCAGCAAGAAAATGAAGGAATGTCTACAATACCTGGGCTTACTCAGATACAATTTGATGGATTTTGTAGATTCATTGACCACGGTTTGTTGAATGTTCCCGAAATGATTATTTGAAAGTAGGTATTGGACAAATATTTTTAATGGAATACTTAAAGGATCAATATTCACCTACTATGGACGTAAGCACACAATTGATTTTTTTTACATTAAGTTGTTGTTTTAATTCATATTATCAATTAATTTATGATTTTGATTACAGAAAATGATTTAATGGAATTAGTTTACAAAACTTTTCGTCATGCTACTACTAAGGATGCTTACACTGGGGGTGGTAAAAACGTTTGTGTTATATAAGAGGAACAAAAAAATAATTTTTTAATTATTAGGATTCGGTCGAAATGAACCTCAATTGGATACCACCTACTCCAGAATCGACTGTACCGACAGTAGCGGGGAAGATGAGGAGAATTAATTCGGGGAAGATTGTTTGTGTTATTGGTGTCGGTGGGTATTTGGGTTTGTGGGTTGCGAAGCTCATAATTTCTAGTGGTTTCCTTGTGCGTGGAACTATAAGACACCCCAATAAAGTTCCGTCCTCCCACTTTGTTTTGTGTGTATCCTTTAGCGTGATCTTCAGCAGGTTTTATAGGGATTGATATCCATGGTACTTCTTCGAATTGTTGACAAATCTATTACTTTTACTTGGTAAATTCTCTTATGTTTCCTCATTCCTTGTTCGAGTGATAAAATTTTTTCTCCCTCGAATTTGTTTGGTTCTCCTTAAGATTCTCTGGGTAAAAAATGTGGGAATGTCTAAAATACTTGGATTTAGTCAGAAACCATTTGTAGGATTTTGTGGATTCATTAACAGGGTTTTACCGAATAACTTCAAAAGTTTCCAAAAATTGAAGATACAGATAAAGAAATAGAATTTCAATTATTTATGGAAACATATCAGTTGGTGGAACCCTAGATAAAAGAGAGAGCCGAATATTCCTAAAAGAATTATATAACAGAAGGTACCGGACAATGATTTTAATGTAGTACTTAAAAGATCATTATTCACCTACTATGGAGGTAAGCATACGATTGATTTTTCTTACATTAAATTTTATTTTTAATTAATATTATCGATTAATTTATGATTTTGATTACAAAAAAATGATATAATGGAATTAGTTTACAACACTATTGGTCACACTACTACTAAGGATGCTTACACTCTATGTTGTATAAGAGGTACAAAAAAATAATCTTTTTAATTAAATATTTATATAAAAGTTTGGGATTTTTTGTTTTTTTTTTTTAATAGGATTCTGTAGAAACGAACCTCATTTGGATACCACCAGCTCCAGAACCAGCAGTACTGGCAGTACCACCAGTACCAGGGAAGAGGAGGATGATTGATTCGGAGAAAATAGGTTGTGTTATTGGTGCCGGTGGGTATTTGGTAGGTTGAGTGTTCAAGTACCTCGTGTATGTTTTTTACTAGTACCATGGATAGTTTTTGGAATGATATACTACTCGTCAACTTAATGTATCTTTTAGCGAGATCTTCTGCAGGTTTCTACGGACTGATATCCATTGAACGTCTTCAAATTGTTGACAAATCTATAATCGTTTATTGTGTAAATTCTCTTAAGTTTAATTTTTTTCGATAGATAAAAATTTTTGTCCCGCGAATTTGTTTGCTTCACCTTAACATGCACGGGGATGAAAATTACGGAATGTCTACAATAAAAAGAATATCGGCTGTCTGCCCTACTCATATGCTTGGGCCCATGTTGCAACCTTCATTGAATGCAAACGGCCAGATTTTATTCAAAATACTGACAGGTACTTTACATGCACTTTTTTAGATAGATAGTGGCCTAGTGAAGCATGCCTGATTTTATTCAAAATACAACTTTGTCTAGTCCAACTCATTTTCAGACACATTATTGCGTATGACATAAATATGAAATTCATCATTATTTTCTTGGGTTACAAATCAATGTCTTTGACGACAGAGTTCACTTAGAATTAAGCAAAAATTGCATTTGACTGAAGTGGTAGTTGCAATGTTGCATTACAACCTATGATTAACTGTTAATAGATCTATTGCCAATACATGTAATGATTCTGATTGACCTGATTAATGAACAGATGAATATGTGACCATGGATAACATTACATGGTTTATAGTTGACGTTCGAGATGTAGTTGAAGCTCTTCTTCTTACATATGAAAGAGCAGGTGCATCTGGAAGATATATCTCCAATTCCTATGCAATTCGAACACAAGATTTAGTTGAGAAATTGCAAATTAAATATCTACAATTTAAACATCCTACAATGTATGTTTCTCAGTGTTTCGAGGATTTAAATTTATTTTAACCCTTTTTTATTGAGTTCTTTTGTGTTCGGCAGATTAGAGACAAATAATGACTTTCAATTGAGCTTAGAGCGAGTGAATAGTTTGGGGTGGAGGTGTAATCCATTAGATGAGACTAGCTGATTCTGTGAAATGTTTTGTAGAAGTTGGTTTGTTGAAGCCGACATATTAGGTATTTTCTTTTGCACATTTCTCATTGTTTGCTTCTATATACAAGCTGTTTATTGGAATAAAATGAAGTACATTTCAAGTTGAATTACACAGTTTTAACTCTGTTTGTTTACTTATTCAGGATTTCTGTGTGGGATGTTCTTTGTCTCAAAGGCCAGTACGTGTTTGTAGGCTCAAACCTCAAGACAGATTCAGAGACTTAGGGGAAGCTTTTTCTCAGAGACTTAGGGGAAACTTTTTCCCGTCCGGTCCACTACTGCTCCTCCCTTCCATGACTCATTTCATTTAGGCATTTCGATTGTCAAAAATAAAGGTTTCTTTCTTGTTTTTAGCTCGTTTTTGTGCCCAGATTAATCTGTTTCATCCACGGTGCGATTCGGGCTTTTTCTTTTCCATTATCTCCTTATCTGAGTTGTGAGCATTAATTGGAACACTTTTAAGCTAGCTCCAGAATCATTTTGAGGATGTGTCAAACAGTCAATCATTTGAGCCGAAAAGAAGGATAAGGAAATTGATTCACCGATGGCTGGGTGCTTCTGGCCATTGTGGTAAACAAGTATAGAACCGGCAGCTGATCAATTAGTTCCCCATGGAGAGTTTAAAACCCTAATCCCTCTTTTTCTTTTTTCTTTTTTTATCACGATTGGGCAATTTAGGTAACGAATTGCATGCTCTTCGAGTTCAAAGTCAAAAACCAGTTGAGCCAGAACCCGATTGATTCCCGTTCATTAATGAAACCAACATGACCAGTCTAAAGGAGTTGAAAACCTCAGAAGACACAGAAAACTCTTCTGAAACGTAACGTTGTAGAAAACAAAAGCGAAACCTAGGAAAAATACGAGAAAATGAAACCTACAAATTAAAAAAACAAACAAACGAATAGTGGTACTTCTTCGAATTGTTGACAAATCTATAATCATTTACTATGTAAATTCTCTTAAGTTTAATTTTTTTCGATTGATAAAAATTTTTGTCCCACGAATTTGTTTGCTTCAACGTAACATTCACAGGGATGAAAATTATGGAATGTCTACAAATCAATAAATAGAATTTCAATTATTTGTGGAAACATATCAATTGGTGGAACTCTTGATAAAAGAGAGAGTTGAATGTTCCCGAAAAAATTATGTGACAGTAGGTACTAGACAAAGATTTTTAATAAGTACTTAAATGATCATTATTCACCTACTATAGAGGTAAACATACAATTGATGATTTTTGACATTAAGTTTTAGTTTTAATTTATATTATCAATTAATTTATGATTTTATTACAAAAAATGATTTAATTAAATTAGCTTAGAAAGCTATTGGTCACGCTATTACCAAGGATACTTACACTGGGGGTGGCTAAAACATTTGTATTGTATAAGAGGTATAAAAAATAATCTTTTTAATTAGATATTTATAAATAAATTTTTGAATATTTATTTATTTTTAAACTTTATTAGCATTCGGTCAAAATGAACCTCAATTGGATACCACCAGCTCCAGAACCGGCAGTATTAGCAGTACGAGGTAAGAGGAGGAGGATTAATTCGGAGAAAATAGTTTTTGTTATTGGTGCCGGTAGGTATTTGGGATTGTGGGTTGTGAAGCTCGTACTTTTTAGAGGTTTCCTTATGCATGGAACCGTAAGAGACCCTAGTAAACTTCCCTCCCCCCGCTTTGTTTTGTGTACTTATTCTTCTCTTTTCAAAATTCATATGATATAAGCATATATTTGTTTTGGGTTTATTGACTGTTCAAATACCGCGTGTATGTTTTTACTAGTAGCATGGATAGTTTTTGGAATCATGTACTACTCGTCAACTTAATATATCTTTTAGTGTGATGTCCTGTAGGTTTTTACGGACCGATATCCATGGTACTTCTTCGAATTGTTGACAAATCTATTATTGTTTACTGTATAAATTATCTTATGTTTCCTCATTCCTTGTTCGATTGATAAAAATTTTTGTCCCGCGAATTTGTTTGCTTCACCTTAAGATGCACGGGGATGAAAATTAGGGAATGTCTACAATACCTAGATTTAGTCAGATACAATTTGAAGGATTTTGCAGATTCATTGATCTGGGTTTGACTGAAGAACTTCATAAGTTTCCAAAAATTGTATATACGAATCAAGAAATTGAATTTCATTTATTTGTGAAAACGTATCAATTGGTGGAACCCTTGATAAAAGAGAGAGTAGAATGTTCCCGAAATAATTATTTGACAGTACATACTGGAAAAAGATTTTTAATGAGTACTTAAAGGATCATTATTCACCTACTACAGACATAACCATAGCATTGATGCTTTTCGACATTAAGTTTTAGTTTTAATATATTTCTCAACAATTCTAAAAAGTATCATGAATATCAGTCTGTAGAAACCTGTCAAAGATCACGCTAAAGGACATATTAAGTTGACGAGTAGTATCTAATTCCAAAAACAATTCATTCTACTAGTCAAAACGTACACGAGATAATTGAACACTCAATATGCCCCAGACAAATTACAAGCATACATCATATGAATTTTAAAAAGAGAACAGTAAGCACACAAAACAAAGTGGGGTGAGGGAAGCTTATCGGGCTCTCTTACGGTTTCATACACAAGGTAACCTTTAGAAAGTAGGAGCTTCACAACCCACGAACCCAAATACCCACCGGCACCAATAACACAAACTATCTTCTCCGAATTAATCCTCCTCCTTTTCCCTGGTACTGCGGGTACTGCCGGATCTGGAGCTGGTGGTATCCAATTGAGGTTCATTTCAACCGAATCCTAAGAAATAATAATAAATAAATAAATAATCACAAGTTTATATATAAATATTTAATTAAAAAGATTGATTTTTTACCTCGTATACGACACAAACGTTTTTTCCACCTCCTGTGTAAGCATCCTTAGTAGTAGCATGACCAATAGCTTTGTAAGCAAATTCCATTAAATCAGTTTTCTGTAATCAAAATCATAAATTAATCTATAATATGAATTAAAACTAAAAATCAAAGAAAAAAAACTTCAATTGTATGCTTACCTCCATACTCGATAAATAATGATCCATTAAGTACTCCATTAAAAATCTTTGTCATGTACCTACTGTCATATAATTATTTCGGGAACATTCGACTCTCTTTTATCAAAGGTTCCACCAATTGATATGTTTCCACAAATATCAATTGGTGGAAAAGGTATATATGAAGTTCGGTTTATTCCTCTGTGCATCTCCGCGATGGGTAAATCCCCATGAAAAAGGGACAACTTTCGTGTAGTTTGTAATTTGATGTAACTGTTAAGATTTTCTCTCGGATAAATCTTTCTCTTAATAGATCTCTTCTTGTTCCTCAATCTTCATGACCTCTTCCCAATAGCATAACATAATAGGTGCTAATTGAGGATGAAATTCTATTTCTTGTTCTGTATCTTCAATCTTTGGAGACTTATGAAGTTTTTCGGTCAAACCCTAATTAATGAATCTACAAAATCCTTCAAATTGTTTCTGATTAAATCCAGGTATTGTAGACATTCCTCATTTTCATTCTGGAGCATCTTAAGGTGAAGCAAACAAATTTGCGGGACAAAATTTTTTTGTCACGCGAATAAGGAATTAGGAAACATAGAAGAATTTACACAGTAAATAGTAATAGATTTGTCAACAATTCTAAGAAGTATCAAGGACATCAGTCCATAGAAACCTGTCGAAAAATCGCGTTAAAGGACACATTAAGTTTACGAGTAGTATATAATTCCAAAAACAATCAATGCTACTAGTCAAAACATACACGGGATACTTGAACACTCAATATGCCCCAGACAAATTACAAGTATACATCAAATGAATTTTAAAAAGAGAAGAGTAAGCACACAAAACAGAGTGGGGTGAGGGAAGCTTATCGGGGTCTCTTACGGTTCCATACACAAGGTAACCTTTAGAAAGTAGAAGCTTCACAACCCACAAACCCAAATACCCACCGGCACCAATAACACAAATTATCTTCTCCGAATTAATGCTCCTCCTTTTCCCTGGTACTGCTGGTATTGCCGGTTCTGGAGCTGGTGGTATCCAATTGAGGTTCATTTCAACCGAATCCTAATAAATAATAAATAAATAAATAATCACAAATTTATATATAAATATTTAATTAAAAAGATTGATTTTTGTACCTCGTATACGACACAAACGTTTTTTCCACCTCCAGTGTAAGCATCCTTAGTAGTAGCATGACCAATAGCTTTGTAAGCTAATTCCATTAAATCAGTTTTCATTGATAGTGTTGTTTTTTTAAACACTGTTACTTGTAGTTACATAACTGATACAGATTGGTACGCAATCGGTTTTAACCGTCTAACTCTCCAAATATCATGAGTTTAGTTTATACTTAACGTTTGATCTTGTGGGAGTTTAACTGGTTGCTTCTTATTCTTACCAATGCCTCCCCCTTCGATTAGAACCTTGTCCTCAAGGTTGGAAAACTTTGTAGTAGTTGATCAGCTTCCTCCCATGTAGCTTCGTAGTTGTTAAGTCCACACAACTGAATGAAGAGTTCCTTGATTAAATACTTTCTTCTTTTAATCAATCGCCCATTCAAAATTGAAACGGGAGTTAGTAATAGAACCTTCGTCAATCAGTATTGGAAGTGTTGTTGCTGGAGTGACTTTTGAACCCAATTTCGTTCCTAATAAAGAGACATGAAAGACTAGATGTAGCTTGGACTCTGGTAGAAGTTTAAGGCACTAAGCTACAGCTCCTATGCGTTGTTCAATTTCAAAGGGTCCATAAAAATGATGTTCCAGTTTCTGGCTTGCTCGACGATATCGGGAGTGTTGTGTATAACTTGAGGAAAACCCACTCACCAACATCAAAGCTGAGTTCACGTCTCTTTGTGTCTGCGAGGTACTTCATGTGGTTTTTTGAACTCTATAAATTAGTCTTTAGTTGCTGAAGATTTTCTCGGTCGAACTTTTGAGCCTCGATGTCTTGGACTGTTGTTATCCCGGCTGCGTTCTGTGGAATGGTAGGTGGAGATCTGCCATATAGTGCTTCAAAGGGTGTCATACGGATGGAGTGGAAAGTGGCATTGTACCAAAATTCTGCCATGGAAGGTAGGTAATCCATTGCTGAAGACGATGGTGGACATAGCATCTTAAGTACTGTTTGATGCTTCAATTTGTGACCACTGTTTAGCTGTCTATCTGAGCATGGTAAGCATACCTCATTTTTTTAATTGTGCAACGTTGCAAGGCCAGAATGGAACCAACAATAGTCATCAAATGCACCTTTGGTGTCGGGGATCGTTGCCAAAACAAACTGATATATCCAAAAGCTTCATTGTTAAAAAAACTCTCAAAATTCTCCAACTTTTCATAGTAAACTTCTTTGTTTAACGAGTACTGAATTAAACTCTTTCTCTGCCTAATCCCATGGCTAATACTATAAAAATAAGGTTATCGTTAGTATGAAAATCAAAATGTTTGAGAACAACTAGACACTGCAAATTTTCATGTAGACATTTGGAAAGCATAACACGAGTGCCCACCCTTTCCCGTATAAATAACAAAAGAGTGGTGACATAAGTATTGTGGGTTTTTACTTCCAAGACTTTACATCCTGGCGTGGCGTCGACGTTGCAGTTTAGTACGAGATAAACTCGGAGATAAAATCTGCAATATTTTAGCTTTTTAATATAATATTATCAATCTATTCGATGGGTAAACCCTAAACCCCAGATTTTCTCTCACCTAGACCGCCAACTATGCAGCCACGTGATGTAAAACCTCGAAGTAAAATCAGAAGTACTGATATCATTTTTCATAACAAAAACAATCAGAACCGGCTTCTTTGAAGCAAAAATTCCCGTCAAGACCTGGTCATAACGATTGACGAATTACAAAAACTCCACTTTACACTCCTAAGATGGAATGAGATTCTAACGCAAAATTGGAGACTTTTAACAAACACGATGTGACCGAATCGAACTAAGTCTGGTTTCGATTCTACCTAGTTGTTAGGCCATTAGTCGTCTCGTCTCGTGCTTTTTACTTCCTCCCAAGGCAACCCCATCATAAATATCAAACAATCTCGTACCTAATATACCTCATATAAGTTGAAATAAGTGACGATGGCGTCGATAAGGATGACGATGGCGTCGATAAGGATGACGATGGACACCGAACACTTTCAGCCGTATCCCTTGAATCTATGGTTGGAGGGTCCACGCATTGTAGGGGCCAACCAGTCATGGTCGAAAGATACATGGAGACAAGTATATGGTCCCTCCATGTTACAATCATGTGGGGCCCAACCTGAAACATGAACACTGGGTTGGGCCAGCCTAGTATGTGATAGGTTTAAAGGGCTAATTTTCCATGTTCCATCAACTTTGGAGCTTTTGGCACATTGTCTTGGTCTCCCTCTGCTACTTTCGCGATCACTTCCTCGTTACACCGGTCAAACGTCTTGAATAGATCCCAGATCTCGTCATTCTCTTCCTTCGCTTCTCCTGCAGGCGACAACAGATTTACTGCAGCATATCTAGAGCCCCAAATTTCCATCGTATCCTTCTTAATTACACTTAATTATTGTGTAATCCTAGAGCTTCTTTGTATTGAATGTAAAGGGTGGTCATTTCCTTGCACGTGATGGGGTGATAAAAGTCTAGGTTTCGTGTGACTGATTAGGGGGATTACTTCTCTTTGAAAAAGTTACACAAGTTTAGTAATGGTTTAACTTTCAATAATTATAGGAATAATATTATGTCCACAGCACTCGTGCACAGTTTTTATGTACAGCCTTCAAGGGCATTATTTTAATGCGAAAATCGAGGGCATTAAAATAATACCCTGTGAGGGGCTGTGTGCAAAAAATATGCTCACAGCCGCCTTGGACATAGCATTCCTCTAAAGCCAATCAAAAGCTTGCCGCTATGGACTAATTTCCAAAAAACTTGGTCGCATGGACTAATTTCCAGAAATGGGAGTTAAACTTTGGTTTGAGACAAAGTATGGTTCATGAATCACATCCAAACAAAGTCTGAGAAGCGTCACTTGACGGTGGCGAAAGACGGCTCCGGCGACTACAAGACCATCAACGAGGCACTATCAGAGGTTGCGCGGTGGAAGCACAGGAGGCCACCGAGAGTGGTGATCTACGTGAAGTCTGGAGTCTACGACAAAGAAATCGATCGGGACTTGAGAGACTTAACTTTCATCGGAGACGGCATCGGTAAAAGTGTCAACACCGAATCGGGAAAAGTGTCGACACCGGACACCGAAACGTCTTCGACGGCTCCACCACCTTACAGTTTCAGTTGGCCACCTTCGGTAAACCTTTAATTTTTTATAATTGATCTAATAAACCCTAATATAAGCTCATTTATTAATTTCCATTTCAAACAACCACATAAAAAAATAAAAACAAACACAAAAGATTCAAACCCAAAAATAAAAACAAACACAAAAATTAATAAACACAAAAAAACATACACAAAAACGAAAACATATCTTTTTAAAATTTACACCTACAATATTACCCATTAAAAGTTAATTTTAATAAAAAAAGTTAAAACCTATTAAGAAACAAAGCCATATTTTTTTAACCCAAAAGAAACTCATTTTCATTGGTATTATACCCACCAAAAAGTAATTAAATTTTGTAAAAAGGTGCATATATAATTTGAAGCATAGGTTTCAGGCAAGGTTTGCTACCTATCGGCCGATAAATGCCGATACTCGTTTCCATAATAAAGGAAACATAAAACGGGGGTAGTTTCTTTTTACAGGAAATAGACCACCGTTTCCTCTCTTATTGCCTTTGTTTCCTAAGTTATCCAGGAAACAGGGCGATAAGACACAAAACCTAAGATACGTACGGTTTCTGGGTTAGGGACATGACGTTCGAGAACACGACGGGCCTTGAGAAGCACCAGGATGCGCTACATGCATCATCAGACCTCTAAGTCTTCTACCGGTGTAGCTTCTGGGGCTACCAAGACACCCTCCTCGTACACTCGTTTCGACAGTTGATAACAAACAAATGAGAATAGAGTACCTTTCTTCTCGAACTTTGTCTTTAACTTTGCACAATCCTTCTTAGCATGTCCCTTCTTTTTACAGAAGCAAGAGCTTGAAGTGGTATTTTACCTTTCTTCTTATGATGAGACTTGGCTTGGGATTTGTTATATTTATCAGCGGTGTTCTTCCCACGAGTTGTAGCCAACATGGCACTTTCACCCAATTCTATTACAAGTCTCTCCTCACGTGGTCATTAATTCATTGATTGACCATTTATCCTTATGTGTGCTATAAGAGATCTTAAAAAACTCGTATTGTAAAGGAAAAATGTTTAGAATAAAGTCAACAAGGAAGGACTCTGACATATCTGCCTCAAGTTTCTTGAGTTGAGCCGGTATGTCCCGCATTTTCATAATGTGATCACGCACACCTTTAACGCTTGTGAGACGCAATGAAGAAAATTTCATTGTGAGGTTGTTTGCTAATGCTTTTTCTGAAGTGACGAATTAATCACCAATGACTTTAAACAGATCTTGGATTTTCTCATACTGCTCGACTGAACCTCGAAGGCTAGTTGTAATTTTAGTCTTAATGGATATTACACAGAGCCGATTGGATCTCTCCCATCGCTCATATTGTGCAACTTCACCAGGAGAACTTTGATCAGTTACAACCGACGGTTCATCATTCCTTATAGCATAACCCATATCCATCCACCCTAAATGAAGAATAATCTTTTCTTTCCAAACTTTATAATTATCACCACTAAGTTGAGGAATATCTAGATGAATATAAGAATAACTAGCAGATTAAGTAACTGTAGAAAGTCCAAAAAGCTTATGTTAGAATATGAGGTTGACAAAGCTTAATGACATGTATTACCAATGTGAAACATGTCCTAAAGTTTGATCTAAGGTCATAAAAATTGTATGTGGGCTAAATTTTTACTCAAGTAGATCTAAAGTTTCTACATGATAGATATTCATTTAATGGTTACAATATCTATCCTAAATGATAAAATTACCAAACTATATTCCAATTCATAATCCCTATGGGTAAATTATGAAAATAGTTTGATATTTTATCCTAATTATTATATAAATATGATAAAATTTCCCGTGGGATGAATTTTATCATATTAAGTATAATTAATTACAATTCATGTCTAATTCTTTATGTGATCGTTTAGTTTAACTTAATATATAATTTTAGTTAACTAAAGATGTTGTAGCTACTCCCTATGTAACTAAACTTATATTTTTATAATCACTAGACATTGTGGGAATTTTTATGTTCCAGTCTCTACAAAATACCTAAGAACAATTATGCAGTAACATGATAGCATTAACCAAGTATACTCCCAGGAAAGTCGGGTTCAGCTAAGGCTGATTAAGTACTAAACTCCTTAGACAGAGTAGCGTTCCCTAGGAGACTAGTGTGAACCAGTCTATGTGAAACTTACTTGGGTCATACGTCTCATGTCAACCACAAATTGTTTGTGAATGGTTCATAGCCTAATTGTTCATCTAAAATTATTTATTGAACATGTTATGATCTTTATGTGCTAAACCTTTATGCACTAATTTTAAATATTATACTCAAATATTAATATGATGAGAATTTAATTAAGTTTTACAAATTCTAACAATTTCTAAGCTTAAATGAAATGTTAAACTTTGTAAATAAACAATTCTCATAATGAAAAAAGGAATTGCATAAAAGTAACCTATATATCATGCAATTTATATATTTTCATTAATAGCATACTTTTTCATTCATAAAGCATGAAAATATAATCAACCCATTCATGTTGAACTTGAGCATAATAAAAAAAACTCTTAATCATACTCTAATTTCTAAAGACATGAATATTATAACAAACATATCATTCTTAAAATGAGTATAACAATTCATGTAAATCATACTCTAATTTGTAATACATGAATATTATAACAAACATTTCATGCTTAAAATGAGTATAATCAAAATTTCATATAAAATCATACAATAATTTGAGCATAATCAACAAAATGATACAATTATGTGATAAAAATATATTAAAAATATGAAAATTAAAACCAAAATCTATTTGAGATTTAGACGATTTTTCTGAATTTTCCTTACTTTTACCAAATTTTTTTATGTTTTTTGTGAATTGTTTCGAATTTCTGGTGAAAATTGCACCCTGGGCCACCCCATGCGGTCCAGTTTTTCCCTCACGGGTTCAAAAAGCGCAATGGGTTCGCAAATGGGCGGCCCGACTCCAAAGCCCAGCGCAAGCTGTCCAATCCAGAATGATCCAGTTCAAATAATTTCACGAATGAGCCGAACCCGAGCCAGAAAAAACAGAAAAATGAACGGAACCACGAGGTCATCCCTAACCTCTCCCCGCGAATGTAGAGAAATTAGGGTTTCTCTGCGCCGGCGTTTTGTCCGTCCACACGGCCAACGAACACCACAGAAAAGGTCGGCCAACTCCAGTGACCATTCCTCCAGGCTTCCCGTTCCCGGAAAAAGCCGAAAAACGATAGAAAACGGACCAAAAAAAAAATTAGGGTTTCAAGAAAATCATTTTTTCGGCTTCATAACCGGCATTCCAATCATCTTCGAGGCCAGCGTCCAGAGCAGAATAGTCGGACGAGGTCCGGCGACCAATTCGCCCAAGGTTCCGTCGTCGGACGACGATGGAATCTGGCCAGATTGAACGAATTTCGGCGATTCGAAAAATACCCAATTTAACAAAAATTAAGCATAATCAGAATTTGATTGAAAAATAGGGTAAATCATGCCCAGAAAAACAGTTAAAAATTACAAATTCGGCTCTGAGACCAAATGTAAGAAATTTTTCATATAATTCATTATATGTTTCTAATCTACATGAAACATGAAATAAAAAATATAAATTAAGGAAAAGTTGGAATTTGCACCGGAATATTTGGTTCTTCTAAGCTCTAATTTTTCAGGTAATTGAGCTTAGGGACCAAGTGTGGTATTTATAGGAAAAATACCAAAACAGTTACCATAAAGATTTTGAATCTAATTAATAAAGAACTAAAACAAAAAACCGTTATGCATCATCATAAATTCATTTTCTTAAAGTTTTTCGTTATGAAAAACATTTTTTTTATTAATGTGAAAATGGTTTATGGCATTAAACGTTTTCCATTAATGAAAAATATTTTTTTCTAATTAAATAAAAATGTTACAACAGTTCTATAGCGACTGCCACATCTACGGCACCGTCAACTTATATAGGGAGGTCGTGGAAGAGGTATTCGAGGACAGTGGTGATGAAAACGGACCTCTACGGCTTGATCCACTCTCGAGGGTGGTCGCCCTGGCGCAGAGATTTCGCTTTGGAGACGCTGTATTACAGCGAATACATGAAATCTGGCGTGGGAGCAGAGACGTGGAAGAGAGTCAAATGGCTTGGGTTTCATTTGCTAAAGGATGCCATGGATGCTGGGCGATTCACTGTTGGGGAGTTCATCTAGGGAGAGTCATGGATATATACCCGCCTCAGGGGCTCCCTGCGCCTTTGGGTTGTAGATGAATGTTACGTACAAATCACTGTATTGCATATTTGGAGTACCTGTGATGCCATACGAATGTACGTACCTCGAGGTCCGATATATAAAAACCCGTTACATACCCATTTTATTCCACCACATCCCTGAGACAGAAGTACATGTAATATTATGTATGCTGGCAAATGAGAAAATAGTTCCCTTTTCATGATAAAATCAGTGCTTTGAGTCTTCGCTTTAGGGTTTAGGGTTTAACCCGGCCCAGTGCTTCTAGAGTAAAAAATCACGCTTTAATTTTAGAGTCAATTTATTGATTTGTATAAAGTATAAACTCACAGCATTTGACTCGACCAATTTTAGAGTCAAAGTTCATAGAAAAAGCAATGTTTTTACTTGTTATTGAGCTCAATGCTTAGAGTGGTGATTATATACGTACCGCCATAATTTACTGTGATAGTTTACAATATTAGTCTAGGTTCTATCTTCCTATTTCTATGGGTAACCTTGAATCTAAACCCTAAACCTGGGCAACCAATTACCTTACTATCGTTTTTCATGGAAGAATAGATATTATTTTTTTTTATTAAAAAGTAGAAAAATGATATCAGTAATTAAATGTTTTATAGGCTTTATATCCTGATGTGGTTGTGATGATAGAACCTACCGTCTCTTACCTACCAAGGAGGACACCTTTAAACTTTCATAGTATAATATGATGGTGCGCATATCACCACTCTAAAAATAAACCATGAATTATGCTAAAGCCAGCATTTGGATAAGCTTTTTCTTTTTTTTTTTTCATGCAAAGGGTTTTTCAATTAGTTCTTAATTTTTGGGTGTCCTAAGAGTTTGATATATATAGGGTCTAAAATTGAGTATTAGGTAATGTTATGCTCTGATGATTTTTTTAAGATAACTATGTTATAGATTTCTAATAGTGTTTCTAAAGTACACAATTTACCTTTTAAATGGTGAAATTTATTTCACAAGCAAACAATTTATTCAGGATCCAAGTTTTAATTGTATTGTATTGGATCCCTTAATTGTATTAGACTTCTTAGATCACATTAATCTTTATGTAATACCTACGATACACAAACTAAAAAAACCAATGGCTTTTCATGAACGAAACAACACTGTTTAGGAATCCTCTCCCTTTTATACAAAAAGGTACAATTTGGGTGAATATACTGTAGAGTACTGCATTTTTTATTTCAAAATAATGCCTTCTAAGGTGCTAAAAATATTTTATTTTTCTGAAAAATATTTTTTAATAAAAAATAGACCCTTTATTCGAGAGAATGGTATTTTATGATAAAGTGACAAATTTGATGTTATTGAAAACAAAATTTGGGCAGATGCGACATTTTCGTCCGATGGCATTTAATGCTTGCGTTAGTAAAAGAGTAATGCTAGCTGCATCTATGTAGAGTACTTATCTCATGTACATGTTAATCTAAGCCTTTAAAAATATACAAAAAAAATTTATTTTATAAAATTTTATATTCTAAAGAATAAACCCCTAGGCATCAATGGTTTAGATTAACATGTACGTGGGATAGTTACTGTGCATAAGTACAGTTAGTATTTTCCTTGGTAAAATTATAAAGTTCATTTACAGTACAATTTGGGAAGATGCAAAGAAGAGAGCTGGTGTTCTACTCAAGCAGCCAAAACACTTAAAAAGCGGCAGCTGTGGCAGCTGCTTCACTTGAGACCGCTGGAGTTGTTTGAGCCATCTTCATCTCGCTATGAATTATTATTAACGCTGTAATGAAAACATATTCTACTTTGGATGAACCCAAATTGCCTGTGCGCCTTTCCCTCTAAGAGATTGACCCAATGTGGAGTTGTAGTTCATCTCATCGTGAGCAATAGAATTCAGACCAAATCATAGATTACCAAAAAAGACAAAAAAATGTTTGGACAAAGAAAAGATGAAGGGGGTCAAATGAGCTGATTGATCCCTGAGAAGACGTGTCTCATTACTCTTGCAAGTTGTTCGGGTATCATTGTGTAAGAGGTGGAATTCTGATCAAAATAAGTAGAATTCAAAATAGGTGGCTGCTCTTATGTGTGGCAAATTGCCCCGTCCAGCTCAAAATTATAAGAATGAGTCTATGTGTACAACACTGTACGCGTACAATGGGGTACATCCCCCTCTCTGTAAAAGTGGGACCCACACCATGAATATTGTAATACCCCATCAATCCAGTGGAGGGAGATGTACTCATTGTACGTGTACAGTGTTGTATGCATAGCATTACTCTAATTTTAATACGTGTTGACTATTCTAAGCAAACAATTTATTCAAACTCCAAGCCTTAATTGTATTGTATTGGATCTCTCTCTAGAGGGGTTGGATCATGCTTTAATTGTATTAGACTTCTTAGATTCCATTAATCTTTTATATAATACATACGATACACAAACTGAAAAAAACCAATGGCTTTTCACTAACAAACAACTATTGTTTAAGAACTCTCACTTTCATACAAAAAGGTACAATTTGGGCGAATATATGGTAGAGTACTTTTCTTTTTATTGAAAATAATATCAGTACTACCTTATTGAAAATGATATCCTTATTTTACGGTGAATAATAATTCGGGAACAGCCGTTGTGTCCGAGTCGGGCACAATAGCTCTCACATAGAATAAAAATAATATATTTCTTGGATTTCATAAAATATATTATTTTATTCTATATGAGAGCCGTTGTGCCCGACTCAGACACAGCGGCTGTGCCCGAATCACTACTCTTTTACGGTCTAGGTAAGAGAAAATCTAAGGTTTAAAGTTTAAGGTTTATTCATAGAATAGGAAGATAATATTTTATTAAAAAATAATATCTTACCCATTTTATCTCTAATTTTATCTCTTAATCCGACGACAACATGTCAGCAACATGTCACGATGTAAAAACATACTTCACAATACTTGTATCACTATTCTTTTTTATTTCAAAACAATGCCTTTTAAGATGATAAAATATTTTATTTGTCTAAAAAATATTTTAAAACAAGAATCAGACCCTTTCGTCAAGAGAATGGTATTTTTACCATGAATCGATATCTTTTATGTTACTGAAAATAAAATTTTCAGGGTAAAAATAATTGATTTTTTCATGGAAAAATTTTACTTTCTTAAGAACAATAACGTCAAATTTAACGCTATGGACAAAATTGGTCCTTGATCTACAGAAACATGGGCCCGCGATGGTCCGACGGCCTTACCCGATTAATCGTTAATTGCACCGGGCGCGCGTTTTCAAAGTAATCGAGCATTCATCAGACCTGCAAAAGTAAAACCCTGGTTAAAGGTTTCCGCCGATTTCTTCTCACTCTGTGCATCGGCGTGCTCCGAGGGGTGCTCCACGCCTGCCTAAAGCTTTCACCGTAATTTAACTCTTTCATCGTACATCATTTAAGGCAAGTATGGAGCCGACTCTCCCCCGTTGATAATATTTCCTCTTCGAAACCCGTGTTACCTCATATGCATACATATGTTTCGATTTTTCGTAAAGCTGTTGAATTGTAACGTGTTGTTTGGATAAATCAACTGTGTGTTTGTGAACTAACGGTTGATTTTTTCGGTTGTTATATCGTATTCTGTAGAGGGTGCTAATACAGTGAGAGATTGTTTCCATGGATGGAAGTTCAGATGTTGCGGTGGAGTCCACTCTTTCTTGCGCACGCTGTGGCAAACCAGCTAATCTTCAGTACGCTGTGAATTTACTTCAAATTATTCGTCTTTTGGTGATCGGTGATTAGGGAGAATGGGCATCCATTGCGTTGAGTTGGCTGCTATCTAGTCTTGGAGTTTATTGTTTTCATGCTTTCTCTACGTATTAGATATTATCATTTTGGCTTAATCATACTTTGGGGATTTTTTTTAAGATTCATGTAACAAGAGACTGCGAGGAGCCTAGAGTTCAGTTACCCAGCTGATCTTTTATTTGGTTATGAGTATAACTCTTATTTGGTTTTGTATGATTCTATAATCTCTGGCAGTGATTGTTATTTATGCTTCTCCAAAAGTATTTTGTATACCTCTGAAATTTATTTTTATCATGTATGCAGATGTCCCAAATGCATAGAGTTGAAGCTGCCTAAGGAAGATTCTGCATTCTGGTTTGTAATCATTTTCTGCAATTGATTCCTCATCATGGGATGTTCAATTATACTTAAGATTTTTACGTGGTTTTGCTAAAACATAATTTACAAAAACTTTGCTTTTATTTCTTGTAAGTGAAAGGAGGTCACAAGAATCTCTCTCTTTTTTTTTTTGGCGTAAACAAAGTGCTCAGATCCCCGAAAACAGGTTCTAATTTTAATTCATGAAAACAATGCTTTGATTGGTAGCAGTACCTAAGATATAAGTGACGTGAAGATCCAGAATCTTTTAATGTTGATTTAAAAGTAATGCAACTAATTCAGCTAGGACAAGTTGTGGGGAATGATGTGCTCCTGAGCAATATATTGTAGAAAACATTCTTTTAGCATGTTTTTGTTAATTTCAGTGACTTATTTCTACTCAGCTTGAAATTGTAGGCCTGCTAACACTTTTATTTATCATGTATTTTGGTATTACAGCACTCAGGATTGTTTCAAGGCATCATGGAGCTCTCACAAGTCTGTTCATGTGAAGCCTAAGTCATCTGCTCTTGTTGCAAGTACCCCAGATGAACAAATTGCTGCATCATTAGATAACGGCTGGCTTTACTGCTTAAAGAAGGGACAGGCTCGGACATCCAAACTCCCTCATTTTGATTGGACTGGGTGCTTTTTTTTTCCTCTGAAGCTTGTATTCCAATGCTTACAGTACTTTTTTTCCTCCTAATTAGCTTCTTTCTTTCTGCTCTACATGTGCAGACCCTTGAGGCCCTATCCAATATCAAGTTGGCGTGCCATACCTGCAAACATTGAGAAACCTGATTGGGCTATTGATGTAAGCCGCTCGTGATTTAGTTATATTGTTCTTGTTACCTTTTTCTAATGCTTTCTCTTCAGACCTCTGTGGCACAAAGACCTCTCTTAGGTGTTTTGCATGTTCATTGACATTTCATGTTCAATTTATCATTTTCATTTCTTAATGAACACCATTTTTCATCTCGTGCAGGGAGTTCCTAAGATTGAACCCAGCAGTGACCTTCAAAACATTGTGGAGGTAAGCTTCAGAACCTCAGATGTCTTTCAAATGCAACATACTTTTGGTATTGCAATTACCTTATTAGTGAGAAGTGTCTACTTTTTTATTTAGATTATCCTGAAATTTTTTGCAGATCAAAACAAAAGACCAGATTGAGAGAATGAGAGAAACATGTCGAGTAAGGGCTTTTATAATTACTTCTTTTGATTGTTTTTGTTGTGCCATTCATTTTATGATCAAGTTTTCTTGTTTGTGCCGTATATTTATAACCTAATCTGTGTTGCTCTAAATCTTATTGATACTGAATGTTAGTGCTATTGGTGTAATATATGTCTTTCTTTGTATTATTGTTTGCATAGAAGATTGAAATTTTTGACTTAGAAGCTTATAATTTTAAATACTGCTCTATGCATGTATGCATTATGATAGATATTAACAATTTCTTGATTGTTAAGAGTATTGTGTCTACCACAGTTATTTATGATTGAGAAAATGATAAAATGGTATAAATGAGTACCTGTGTGTTTCCCAGAAATATTAATGCAAAGGTGTTGATCTGACATTTATTCTGTTCGTACCATGTCGATCTGCATTATCTGGAAATATGGTTGTTATTTTACTAGTTTGAGTGTCCAATGAGTGTGGAGTTCTCTTCCTGAAAGCTTTTAATTTTCAGATTGCAAGGGAGGTTTTAGATGCTGCTGCTCGTGTAATTCGGCCTGGAGTGACAACTGATGAAATTGATGAAGTTGTCCATCAGGCAACAATTGCTGCAGGTAGGGTCTCTCAACCCAACAGTTTCTACTCATCTAATTTGGTTGACACGGTGAGTATGACATACTGTGCACTCTTACTGCCTGATGAAGATTTTAATACAGTAATTTTGATTGTAGTAACCTTTAAAAAAAATTATGGTGATATCAATATGACAAAAATTATATCATTTAAAAAGAAATTATGGACATGGTAATATCATTTTCAAAACCCATGCCTTTGTTGCAGTTTTTTTTTAAGTTATTGTAGCAGGTCGCTGCTTTTTTTTCTCTTATGAAGTTGGTGACACTTCACTAGTTTGTTATTTATTTATTGGGTAAACTGTTATTTGCAAAACTGGTGTCTATGCATTTGTCATTTACTGTGTTCAGGCTAACCATTTGGTCTTTGAATGATTAAATCATTCTGCAGGAGGGTATCCATCTCCGCTAAACTATCATTTCTTCCCGAAGTCTTGCTGCACGTAGGTACTTATGTATCTTGTATATATTTTTTTTCTCCATGTACGAAACAATTTGTCATTCTTTTAGATGGTCTGGAGTTTGATTCTGAATGACATGTAAATGAACCTTTTATCCTTTATGTGTTTGCATGGATATATAATGATCTTATTAAAAAAGGGATCTAAGGAAAAAATATTTTCTTCTCTCTCATGTGCAAAAGGTGTTGGCTTTCAAATTCATTGTTTAAATTCTAAAATATGGATCCATAGTCAAATGGTCTCGAGCAATTTTAAAGATTCATCAACTTGTGGGCATTTTTAAAGCATACTCTATATTAATACCTTGTTCAGAGAAAATCTTCTAGTCTTATTTGCTTCTTTTTTTTTGTTTGTTTTTTGGGATCATTTAGTCATGTTTTTGTTGTCTGCAGGTCAGTTAATGAGGCTATCTGCCATGGAATTCCAGATGCCAGGTGTGTACTGAGCAAATTAAGTTCTGTTTTAGCTTCTAAAGGTGGACTGAACATAATAGGAGTAACTTTACAGTGATTATTAACCACTGTGAAAAGTAGAAAGTAACATTCAATTGTCTATCCTATCTCACTCTTACAGCCTCCATATACTGCTTTAAGTATTGTTTCCATAATCATTGTGGATGCAATTATTCTTTGTGCTCCCTTGTGGACATTGTAGCTTGTAAAGTTAGGGCCCCTTTTAGAAATGACCCTCAGTTATCTTTTAGTATATGTTGGTCTATGAATCTAAAATATGGTAACAAGTAAGACAAAGACAATTTTTCAGACTGGCATTGTGTTATTGCAGGAGATTAGAAGATGGTGACATCGTAAATATTGATGTGACTGTCTACTATAAAGGAGTTCATGGTGAGAGATACTCTTCATTTTATCTTTCACAACGTTGTTTTTGTATATAAAGACGTTAATGTTTCACAGCCTAGTTAATAAAATCTGCAGGTGATCTAAATGAGACATACTTTGTGGGAAATGTTGATGAAGCATCTCAGCATCTGGTCCGATCTACATATGAGTGCTTAGAGAAAGCTATATCTATAGGTACTTTTTGAAATCTGTAAGCTTTAATATTTCTTCTGAAAAGTCCTGATTCATTATTAACTACACCGGAATAAGGCTCAGTTCAATATGACATATGCTCTTACTTTTTTGCAGTTAAGCCAGGTGTCCGATTTCGTGACGTTGGGGAAGTTATTAGCCGACATGCATCAATGTCTGGATTATCTGTGGTAACTTCTGTCTTCTAATATACAAAACAAAACTTCTTTTCATATAGGAGATCTCTTTTATCAGATTTGTGTGAAACATTGAACTTATTTCGCTGTGGATATCATGGGTGCAGGTGAAATCCTACTGTGGGCATGGCATTGGTGAACTGTTTCACTGTGCTCCAAATATTCCTCATTATGCAAGGATCCTTTCTGAAGTTCTTTCAATTTTTTTGCCTGATTTCAGATCTGAAGTGGGACTTGAACCAGTGGTGATGGAACTTTCTTAGGACATGGCAAATCTTTAAATCTTCTCTGAAAGTTCCGGGCCCAGTTTACTTGCTTAAAAACCAATAAAATGACAAACAATTGCAATTCAAGTAACACTAAAATTTAAACTATAATGATAGTGGAACTTTCGAAAAAAAAAAAAAAAAAAATACTATAATGTTAGTGGAAGCATGGTATTTTTCGTTCTCATGCTACTTGTTACATTGCAAGTGCACAGTTTGTTCCTTAACCCATCACAGGAAATAAGGCAGTGGGTGTGATGAAAGTGGGGCAGACTTTTACAATTGAGCCAATGATTAATGCAGGTTCTATTTTTGTGTACTAAAGAAATTATTTTAATTTATTTTGTTATTAACTGATTTTTGCATTAATGACTCCCCTATTCCTATGAGAACCTTAAAGAGAACTTTTTTTAGGGGTTTGGCGTGATCGAATGTGGCCTGATGGATGGACTGCTGTAACTGCGGATGGGAAGCGTAGTGCTCAATTTGAGCATACCATGCTGGTAAAGTTATTTCTTGTCAAAATATTATGCATACCATGATCTATTCAAATTTTTGTGGAAATCCAAGTGAGAAAAATCACATGATGTCAATGGATACAAATTTTATCATAGGTTTGAGGCTTGAGGTTTTGAACTGACTTCACCAATCAGGACTTTTAGGAAATCATGTCTGATGGCTTCACCTTCTGGTGTCTCGTACTCTGTTTCTAATATCTAACTGATCTAGAAGAAAAATCATGTCATGTAAACCACAGTATGTAGTTAGAAATCAATGAATTTGTAATGGTACTTAGAAAAGGACTCTCTTGCATCTCGATGGCTTTTTTGTCGCCAACTTAACATAGTTCATGATTCTAATGTCTGATTAACGTTTCTGTTCACTTAAAAGAATCTTGATCCCCCTTGAGGTTAACCTCACCCAAAATCTTAATAGTCATCATCCACTCTATTGCAGGTTACAGAAAGTGGAGTTGAGGTGTTGACAGCACGGCTACCCACTTCACCGAAGATGTTCCCATGGTTAAGCCCTTGATGGTAGAAGTCCGAGAAATTTTTTGTTGGCATCGTATCTTTTGGCTGGTTGACTGAATAACTGAGTGCTTGGGCTCGTGGGGCAATTTCTTCTGCATGATGCACGTTGAGCTAGTGGAAAGGAAGTGGTTGCCTCATAAATATCTTATATTTATATTAGTGATTTGTGAGACACCGTGAAGGGCTCAGGTTATTCAGACATTTTCTTTCATATTCATGTATTTGTAATTCAAACACTATTTACTCTTATCTAATATTGCAATTGTATAACCGTTTCACTTGAAAGGATCATGGTGCAAGAATCAGGTGCTGCTGATCAAGTGCGGAGTTTAGGGAATAATTTGATATATATGGATAACCGTCATTTGGGTCACTGAAAACCTCGTTTTTGCTGCTAAGGCTTACACGTTCTAGTGGATTGCAATGATGACTTGGGATAAGTTCGTCTCAAATACAGGACTGAAACCTTGTACAGCGTCGTGTGAAAAAGCACTCGAGTGTGCCCATTGAAAAACCAATGAATTCAGAGGCAAGGTAATCAAGAACCGCTACATGCTTGGCATTCTTCCACCAAAAATCTCAACCAATTTAATGATAATATATAAAACAAGAAATAAGTAACAAGCTGCAGTGTCTCTATCATATCAGAAGCCAGAGGAACCAACTAGTGCTGCGTAGGACTCGTTTTCGTCAGCATTAACTCTCTTTCCACCAGTTCTCTTGTCTACTACAGAGGTGTTCACTTGGCCAAGGCCTCTGGTTTCTAAACCAACCATCTGATATAACTGTAGTCTTTGGACTTTTGCTTCTTCAATATCACCGTCCCAGTAAGTCTCCGAGAGTATCTCAAGTGACTCGTCAATTTTATCTTCAGCAACCAGTTTGCCATTTTGGAGGAGGGCAAGGTAGACTTGATCTGCAGCCACCTTCCGAATCTTGGAAAGATGATATAGGAGAAGTATTAACAGGAGTGTCTTACATCACCATTACTAATCAGTGAGTTAAAAATGGAATAAAAAAGAAAAGTTATCGCAGGGGTATAACACTAAATAAAAAGAATAATACTATGTCCACAGCAGCCGTGCGCATTTTTTGTCCACGGCGGCCGTGCGCATTTTTTGTCCACGGCGGCCGTGCGCATTTTTTGTCCACGGCGGCCGTGCGCATTTTTTGTCCACGGCGGCCGTGCGCATTTTTTGTCCACGGCGGCCGTGCGCATTTTTTGTCCACGGCGGCCGTGCGCACGGCCCCTCACAGGACATTATTTTAATGAGAAAATCAAGGGCATTAAAATAAGCCGTGAGCAAAAAATGCGCAGGACATAGCATTGCGCAGGACATAGCATTACTCAAATAAAAATGACAAGATCCATGGAACCACTTTTCAACACATACCTTCGGGTAACGGTGACCTAGAAAATACAGAAGCTGTGAAAAAGCCTGTGAATTGACGGGCTCTTGGACTGATGTCAGGTATCCAAGAATAGAAATACCCGTTTGCAACTTAGAGAAATCTCTTGATCCTTTCAACTCAATTGACAACGAAGCCAATACACCAGCACTAAAGTCCTGAGTATGAGTCAGTTTGAGACAGTTTAATTGCTAAACATAAAAGTGGTGACAGACATTACTGACCGTGCTTTTCTATTCAGAATAACAGACCCTCTACCAGTAAATAGGGGTCTTTTTCAATTCTCAATTTTACTGAGAAGCAAGTAAACAACATAATGAACAGCTTAGAAAACATAAACTGACCTCCTGGTTCAAGAATAAATTTTTGCTGAGAAGAATCTCAATGGTCTGGAAATTAAGAAAAAAAAGAAAACATTAATAAAAATTTCAAAGAGCAAACAAGTAATCGTCAGAAATTAGAGTACTGAAGCTCGCAAGATTGCTGAACATATTTATGCACATATGCTGGAGAGCAAGAACAAAGAACCGCAAAGCACTCGGTAGGATACAAATATGCCAATGCAATTAAGACACCAATGAAATGACTATGGAATTAAAATATTTTTAACTAAAAGATAACAACTAAAGGAAGAATAACACAGAGGGTAATAGAGAAGCGAACAGGAAATAATAATTGGCATGAAATATGCTAGTACGGAAAATTTCCACACCTTCAATGTGGGTACAACAACACGATCACATTTTTCGTACTGATGGAGTACCCAAAGCATATCATTACTCAGCATATATTCTATTTTCCTTCGTTCATTATTATCTTCACTTTCTGATACTTGAAGGAAGTCTAGCAGAGCTGCAAGCGATGCCTTTCTCAAGAATTCTTGTAGTCCACCAATTGAGATAACTAGCCCAGAAATCAGTGATTTGCTATAATAACCAAACTCAAGTGCTTTCACAAGCCGTGGAAAAGAGAAATTAGGATTCTGCAAAAATAAATTGAAGGAAAGTGAAACTGCATCAGATAGTTTATAGGAAATTTATTGCAGCAATAATTAGTTGTAATATACTTACACCCCACTCTAAATTTGCATCATTTGGAACCATTTCTTCTAGCTTTTCTCTTTCACAGATACAAGGAACAAAATATTTAGGGTTGTAAAGTATTCTTTGAAGAATCTTCCCAGCCATCGCTCGTAGTTTATCAATCTTTTCCACAGCTTGCTTCAAAATACCTCCAATCACATTCTTGACTAGAGTTTCATCAAAAAAAGCAATAGTCTCATCCATTTCTAGTCTGAGAGACCCTCCATTACAAAGGATATATGTACATCTTTCAAGCCCATCCATTGCGGCCTCACGCACCCATGAGCCCACATCACCTCTATTGTCTACAGAATAGTCATCAAGAGCTTTCAATAAAGTCCGCATAACTTGATCTTTAATGAGCTGGTATAAAGATGTAGCATCCGTTATTCGTTTACTTTCCCCAGCTAATGTTTCACAGAGAGATACTAGACCTCGAACAGCATTAACACGTGCTTCAGCGTCTTGATCACTGGGATCATCCTGCAATATAGTTTGTTACTCCACTAGAACTGCAGTACAAAGATTTACAGTACTATGTGTTCAAGAAATAAAAAGGCTAAGCCTAAAATCAAGAAACAAATACTTACTGGAATTAAGCACGAGTTACATAGCTTTTTCATGACTTCCTCCCATTTCTTTTCATGAAAATCAAAAGGCAGAACACCAAGAGCCAGTGCAGCTCCACGCCTAGCAGCCACATTAGGATCAGCCAAGAGTTCCAGATACTTCTGTATTATATCATTCCCAGCTCCATTTGTTGCAGAAAAATAGGCCGGGATAAAGTGTTTTAATGCTTCAACAGCAGACACCTGTATGCCAAAAATAGTAACAATTATGAAAACTTCTAAAAAGAATCTAATACCAGAACTGGATTAATATAGTTTCATTATGTATTTCATACATTTTTTTAAAAATTCATGATGAGAACTATCGAGGGTAAAATAGAATTTGTACCTGTATTTGTGCATTGGGATGTCTCAGGTTCTCCAGAAGGGTATCAAACAAACTCTTTTTAACCTTAACTGGCAAGGGGAGGTGAGCGATGGCTGTACACTCAATAAGGCGAGACACACAAGAACGCATAATCTCTCCACCCTTCCCACGATAAAGTCTAGCCTTTTCAATAGCTGGAACTATTCCGGCCACAGATTTCTGCTTTTCTGGTTACAAAACAGTATTACGTGTTTTATTTAGCAAACAACTTTCCCTTCTCTGAGTTCGCAAAAGGAAATGAAACTGTTAACAGATCTACTAACTAATGAAATTACAAGACATCATGGAGAATGTAAACAAAAAATAAATTACAGCATCCAGCTATTATTGCTTTCTATGGTCATCTCAAGCATATGTCACTATACAGTAATACACATTACCAACCTGTAGATAAGATATGGCCACATTTATGGAGAGCCAAAAGAAGTTCCCCAGCAGCAAGAGTAGCCCCATGACGCATGCATAAATCAGAAGAGAGGGTGCATGGAACTAATCTCCCAATAACAGCATCAGCAAAGTATGCAACATCATACTTTGCAAGAGCAGAGATAGCCTGGGAAGTCAGCTCTCTCAAGCCTTTGTCCTAGTTCATTAAGGTCAATGAGTAAGATCAGCACAGACGAGCAGGAAAGTGTCTAGGCCTCAATAATTTAATGATTAAGTCAACTCATGAAACTTGGCGGATGATCAGTATCACTGATAAGTAATTAGTGGTCAATTCAAGTCTTGGAACTTGGTGGACAACCAGTATCAGTGAGAGTGCAGTTTGTACAATTTCCTTAAAAGTATTTGATTATATGGGACCATAAATAAGAGAAACTATCAATAATCAGTTGGTCCAGATATGAGCCATTATTAATGACAAATGCCAGCTGACAAAAAAAAAAAAAAAAAATAAGCATACAAGTGCTCCATACATAGTTATCATACCCAGTGGCAAATTTTGTTGGACACCAGTTCTTCAACAAAAGGATGAAGAAACATATTGTACTGTGCAATGGAAACAGCAACATTAATGTATGAGTTGACTCGGGAGGAGAGAGAAAAATAATCTGCAGCATTCACTATGTCAATCCCATGTGGGAAGTTCCCCTGTCTTCCTACATTCTCTTGAAAAGCAGCTGCAGCAGCTCTCCTACAGTTAACCTGCAATATGTCTTTTTTTCAGCAAGCTACATTAAGAAATTTTCCTTAAGCAGATCTCTAAACCAAATAAAGAGTAAATGCTTGTGGAGTTAGAGGATATCATAACCTCTCGATCATAACATGCAACCGTCAGAAGATGGGGTGCAAGCTGTTCCAAAACACTTTTCATATCTGAATGGGAATATGCCCGACCAAATGCCCAACATACATATGCTGCAGCATCACGTACATGGGATCCAACACTATGTGGGCCCCTTCGAACATCATAATGAAGTGCCTAAGGAGAATGAATCTAGAGTGAGTAAAAACTCTAATATATATCGATGTTTATATCTAAATGTTCAACCAGTATAATTGTGCCCAGTATAATTGGATATAAGTTATCTCCTAAATGACAAAAGAAAAGAATAACTTAAGGAGAAGCAGTCCAGCTGTCCTACATGGGAGGGAGGGAGGGAGGAGGAGGATAACTAATGTCAAAAAACTGAAATATTGATCGAAATGAAGTATATATGATACTTTATATTACTTCTTGTGGTCAAATTCCAATTTCTAGGGAAAAAAGGCACCTTCACCTTTATAATGACAGGAACAACTTTTGGAAGACTAGAAGGTAAAAGCAATCCCCGACGAGCCAGCTCAGCTAAAGCTAAGCATCCTCCATGCCATGAGCCATCACCCTGTAAATCCATGGTACGTGTCCATCTGAATCTAAACACATATTGATACCAAAATGTAATAAACAGTGGTCACGGCAAGTTACAACAAACCTCGCCTGGTGAGAAAAGCTCCAATATGGAAGATAAGACTTCGTCTGCAAGGGATAATGTTAAGCGTGCTGTGATGCGTCCAACACCTTTTGCAGCTGACCATCGCACAACTGTGTCCTGTGCTGTCAAAACAAAGTAATTTAAGCGCAAAGTTCAAAATAAGAAGCACAAGCAGTTCTACAGCATTCAGTTAATAATAAAAAGCAAGTTATATCAACATCACCACATTACTCTTCCATTTTAAGTCTTTATGACTTCCACATATTTCTCTTCATCGTACGCCAAAGTCAAGATGGTAAATGGAGCTTAGTGCGTGTAACCATGGAACATTTAAGTAAATGTAGTTTTGTCCAAAAATTGCATATTTCTGCCTTACAAAAACTACAATCATGAGCAGCACAGACCCATATATATTTTTTTTGAAAGTTGTGATTTTTTTCCCATGAACTCCCACTAGAACCCAAGAACTCCACTAGAAAGCTCCCCATGGAAAAAACAGCGAAATACAGACCCATATATTTCATAGACTGGGTATTTACAGCTACTATAAAAACAGCAAGAGAGTAAGAGAGAGTGAGAAAGAGGAGGGGAAGGGGAAGGAGGGAGGGAGGGAGGGAGGGCAAATGGGCCTACAAGAACCTCCATCAAAAGCAAATTCAGGACAATAGTTGCATCATATTCATACCGAATCCCTCAAACCAGACAAGAGAAGCTCAATTATTTCCTCAATGATTTCAGGGACATCCATATCTTCTTCTTCCAGAAATTTTGCATTTTCTAGATCATTGGATGTATTGCCGTCTTGACTGCTATTGCCTGAAATAATGCCTCCTAGTTTGGTTTTCTTCCCTACATTGGAAAATAATTCAGCTAGATTGTGATCTTGAGTGCATATAAGAGGTTAAAGAAACAAACAGGGAAAAAATTAAACCAAAAGTTGAAAGAAGAAAAAATAGGAAAATCTATTAGATGACTAACCACATATTGCCACGACAGGTGCCGATGTGGCAAGCATGTAAGTCCCACGCGCTGGATCAACTTTACTACAAATTTGCGAAGCAATGAACTCCTATTTGATATAGTAGATTTCATCAATGTGGACGCATCAATCCAAATAGTGGGCACCACATCAAATAGAACTTTTCGACTACCAACCTGCATTGAAGCAAAAGAATCAGATAATTAACCGCTATATATTGTGATTACAACTCACAAATCCAACTGTGAAAATTAACAAGGTTCACCTGATTAGTCTAACATACACACATGATTCAATGTGAACAGAAAAAAACAGAACAGAAACAGAAAAAAAACCTTATAAATTGCAGCCAATGCTTCCACAGCACCAAGAAGTCGAAAGTGGTCCACTATATCATCTGTTACAGAAGATAGAACCTCATGTGTCCATTCAATAAAGCTGAGGAAAGATCCAAACGGGCCAATCGTAAGCTCAGACATCAACATGAATGCCTAAATTCAAATGATAGTTGCCGAACATATCAACACAGTTGTACAAAAGGAAGACATTTTTTAATAATATAACTTCTTGTAGTAATTACCACACTGCTTCACTGTATAACAGACAAAGCAAAATAACAAAGGAGAGGAAATGAAAAAGTATGCGTTTTTAGAAGTAAAACCTGCTAAAGACCTTCGACATGTCTGGACGTGTTAGAAGCCTTGACAGCAACAGCCCAGATATTCTCTGCATTGGGCCTGCATTTGATAAGTAATCCTTGCAAAAACTTAGTAGCCTCCCAACCAATGGAGACGGCTCTAGCCCCCCCTCAACGGAACCAACTGTAGCAATACTAGTATCCACAGAAGAGATGTCGAACGGAATCAGAACGAGTACAGAAAGCCACAAAAGTACCACACATTTCGTCTCCATTTCTCCAGTACTTTCCTGCCGCAACGAGTCCTTAGCAGTCGCATCATGGCATTTCTCTAACAGGGAGACAGCAAGTTCCAAATCCGAGACCTGGTGAGGGAAGAACTTAGTAACCGTCTTGTGGCCACAGACTGTCACCAGTGAGTAGATAATAATACACAAGGGCTTGATTATTTCGAGAACTTCGTCAGAAGAGGCCAGTTCAATAGTTTTGGTGCGGACTAACTGCATTATGGGAGAAATGATTATCTCAAGGAAAGGCTCTATCAGTTGGCCCTGTTCCTGATACTTATCCATCTGCACAGTCACAAATGAGCATTCTCGAAATTAAAGCTAATCACTTTGAAGCACAACAAAACAAAAAACCAATACAATGAGCTTTGAAAATCAATTCTTTTATCAGTTCATCAAATCTATTACCCATTCCCCAGCTAAGAAAATTGCCCACGCGGTATGACACCTCTTCTGAACTATATAATTGATGAAGAACGGAGGAAAATGCACTTACAATGGACCGGATCTTGGCCACGGATGACATATCCGTGACACCGTCATTGACGACGATGTCGTCTAGAATAGATTTGACGAGCTTCCACTCCAGGAGGAAATACTTGTGGAGAACTCGCTCTTTGGTATCATGTTCGTCATCTTCCTTTATTTCCCTCGTGGCTTCTTCCGCCATTGAAGAAATCAGCAATTTCCCCGGTACAAGGGATCGCGGGTGACTGATGCCTCGGCTTCGAGTTCGACCGGCGACTGCAGTTGTTCCCGTTTGAACTGCAGACTGAGCAGCAGTGCTGCGTCTGCCTCTGCTTGCGAGTTGTTTTTCTACCGCCCCCCTCCAGCAGCCCTGCCCCTATTTAAACTTTACATTTATTGAAATATTATTTGTTAATATGTATATGTGGTATGTACTATGGACTTTAAAATATATATAATGAAATATAAATTATAAAAAAATGGGGTTTATGATAATTTATTAGAAAAGTAAATTTTAAATTTTAGAGCAGTTGGGTTTGCAGTTTTTGCAGGCAAAGTTGGTCGTGAGTAGGCTTTGGGTTTCCATAAACTTAATTTGACTCGATTCATCATGCATTCATTTCCCTTATAGTAGTTATGATTTAACTTTTGGTTCTTATATTACTTTCTTATACGTTATTGTCCTTTCTAGTACAAGTTTATGTATTAATTTCGAGGTACCTAATTCTCATAAAAACACAGAAATACAAAAGCACAAATTCAAAATACACAATTTTAAGTAATTACTCTTACTTGATAAACAGATAGATGAAGTTATTCCACCCTCCTTAATCTGTATCCTATATATTATGAATAAGATTAGAAGCATTTATGCACTCACAACAAGGGTGGGGCTTTTTCGGGTTTTTGAGTGCCCAAGCAATCCGTTCTCCACGAGACTTGCCACTACTCGTTTCCCTGACAAGCACATGAATGCCATCACATGACATGAAGCTAGTAATAGATTAAGAACCATTTGAGTAAACCATAGGTTTGAACCTACAAAAAACAAAAAAACAAATACATCAATCCAAATCATGATTTATGAAACACCCACCAAAATAAGTAAATTAAAAGTGGTGATATGTGTACGGCCACATTTTACTATAAGGGTTTAACTAGCTGCCAAGAGGACACCACAACACCGTGTAAAGCCTCATAGTAAAAAAGGCAATACTGATATATTTTTCTAAAATTAATTTTAATATATTTAATATATAGACCAAGGTTGGAAAATAGAAAGCAAGTTAGAGAAAAACAAGGAGAAGGAAGAGACTGAGGTTGAGAATAACAATCTATATAGAGTCCGTAGTTTCTCCCAAACTCACAAGAACAATTTTATGTTTTTATGTTTATATTTTTAAATAAAAATTTAAGATAGTTTTGTTTTAATTTTGTTCAATAAAAGCAGAAATGAAACTATTTTTTTTGTTTTACAAATATATAAAAACATAGAATCTTACCGTGCACGAACATAACTCATATCATCATACTTTAAAATTAAACATATTTTTCTTTAAAATTAATTATAATATATTTTAAAATTTATAAACCATTTTTTTTTAAGAGTAGTGATACCAGTACTTTGAAGTATTGAAACAAGAGTTATATCCTCTAGCGTCAGGTAAGAGATGAACACTGGAGATAAAATAAGCAATTTTTTTTATATTATATCTCATAAAATAAATATAAATCAAATATTATTATCAAATTTAAAAATTATGAAACTTAAAATAACTATTTTAATTTTTTTCCTTTTTAGGAGAAGTGGGTCCCGACTAAACCGGGGCCCTCGTCCTGTTATTCGAATCCCACGGACCGCGGAAGTTTCCAGAACCCGACTCCGGTGGAAGGAAGTCTCTAGTAGGCGTCGCTCCGCTTTTTCTATAACATTCTTCCCCACTCCCGACTCTTCAAAAACCTCGCCGTCTTCTCGCTTCACGTCTCGTTTCGGACTCTCGATTCTGCTCGTGACCTGGGAAAGTAGATCGATTGTTCGCCGGAACGTCAATGGCCGACGAGGCAAAAGCCAAAGGTAACGCGGCATTCTCATCGGGGAAGTTCGATGACGCCGTTCGGTTCTTCACGGAGGCCATCGATCTGGCGCCTACAAATCACGTCCTCTATTCCAACCGCTCCGCTGCGTATGCTTCTATTCACAAGTACTCAGAAGCGCTGACGGACGCGCAGAAGACTGTTCAGTTGAAGCCCGACTGGTCCAAGGGGTACAGCCGTCTCGGCGCTGCTCACCTCGGCATCGGTAACTACGATGAGGCTGTTTCTTCCTACAAGAAGGGTCTCGAGCTCGACCCCAGCAACGAGGCGCTTAAATCCGGCCTCGCCGATGCGCAGGCTGCCGCCGCCAGAGCCAGCGCCCCCCGCTCTAATGCGTTTGGTAATATTTTCCAGGGGCCAGATGTCTGGGCCAAGCTTACTGCCGATCCCGCCACCAGGGCTTACTTGCAGCAGCCGGATTTTCTGATGATGATGCAGGATGTGCAACGGAACCCTAATAATTTGAACAAGTACTTGCAGGACCCAAGGATGATGCAGGTATTGGGGGCTCTGCTGAATGTTAAAATGAAGACGGCGACCCCGGAGGAGATGGAGAGGGATGTACCCATGTCTGAAGCGGTCCCGCCCGAGACAAGGAAACCGGAAAAGGAGTCGGAGAAGCGCAAGGAGCCTGAACCTGAGTCGGACCATATGGGGATTTCTGAGGAGAAGGAGGCCAAGGAAAGGAAGGCTGCTGCTCAGAAAGAGAAGGAAGCTGGAAACGCTGCATATAAAAAGAAGGATTTTGAGACAGCGATTCAGCATTACACGAAGGCGTTGGAGTTGGACGATGAGGACATTTCCTTTCTCACTAACAGGGCGGCAGTTTACTTGGAAATGGGAAAGGTAATTCTTTACCATTATTTTTCACGAAAATTCTATTGGAATTGATGCGTTTTGCCTTATTGAATTATCTTTTATATCAGGAGTGCTATTTACATTTCGGTCAAAATAGTTACAATTTGTTCAATAGCTTTTTATTAATGATCTCTACAACTCACAGCACGTTTCTGAAAAATATATTCAACGACCCTTTTGCTTGATTTTCTGGATTTCCTTCTTGTTACTATTAACGTTATGCTTCAAAGAGTGTGATTGAGGAAGAGATGATTCTCGGAGACAAAAGAGTGAACCAAAGTTAGTGCTTTCATTATGGAGGATAGTGGGATTTTTTTTTTCTGCTTTACACGATGGTATGGTTAGGTATGTGTGAAGTAAAGGAATAATGATTGGTCTAGTGTTATATAATAGAGCTTCTGAGGGGAATACATACCACCTACAGTGATTACTACCGATGTCATGCCAAATGAAAAGATTGTGCGAGCACTACTTTTACATTTTTGTATTTTAATGAAAATTAACCCTTAGTAAGAGCACCTTTTAGAGCTCGCGTGTGAATAAGTCCAAATAATAACTCACATAAGAAGGCTGCTCAATGGGGTACCTACGTAGTCTGCTATGTCAACTAGCATGCAAAAAGCAAGATATCTTCTTTTTACTATTTTGCAAGTTGTAACCTTCTTTCTCTTTCATTTTAATCCATTTTTTAGCTCTTGTACGCGCTGCCATTTTTTAGTCTTATCGTGTTTATTGTAAATTTAATTTCACTTGCACGCAATGACTAAGCTGAAAGGTTGGGTATCAAGAAATTAAGGGTTCCAACAGCAATTAATAGCATTTTTTCTTTGACAAATGAAGAGGAAATCTATTCTCTTCATATTCTCAATTTGGCTTGTCCTTTTTGACTGGTCATATTCTTGTCAAGAAATCACAGAGATAAGAGTAGAGTGCAATTTGTGACATCTTGGGAGGTTCTGTTCATAGTTTTCCCAGTATGCTTTGCAAAAAAATGATTTGCTTGATTGCTTAAAGGAAAAACTTTTTGCTTTCATGTTGATATCTTCTGTACCTGTTCTTCCTAGGGCTAATGATGTTAAATTGCGCGTTTCAGTATGATGAATGTATGAAGGATTGTGATAAAGCTGTTGAAAGGGGTAGAGAGCTTCGGTCAGACTTTAAGATGATCTCTAGAGCATTGACAAGGAAAGGAACAGCCCTGGTCAAGCTTGCCAAATGCTCCAAGGATTACGAGCCAGCTATTGAAACTTTCCAGAAAGCCCTAACTGAGCACCGTAACCCTGATACCCTGAAGAGGTTGAATGAAGCAGAGAAAGCAAAGAAGGAGTTGGAACAACAGGAGTACTTCGACCCAAAATTAGCTGATGAAGAGCGGGAGAAAGGTAAATATTTTTATGAGTTCCTTTTCTCAGTGCATTATTTGTTGTCTTGATCAATTGTTTTACCTTTTTGTTTTTTTTTTTTTGAAAATTGTGCTTTCATTTCATTATCAGTAAAAATACATGAGTGCCCACAACAGGGCTATTAATTACATGTCTATTACTAAGTTTGGGGCTTCCAAACAACATGGTGTTACTCATGCACCCCTTGCTTAGCAAGTAGATCTGCCTTGCCAGTGGCACTCTTAAAGATATGAGACCAACTTGATACAATATGAGACGACTCAGAAACTTCATTGGAAGTAAATATATGTCTCCAAGGTGGTTTTGACTTCCCTTGACACCATGATATGATAACTTCTTTTTTGAGGAACCATGATATAATAACTTGTGAGTCTCCTTCAACAAATAGAGGCCCCGGGAGGTTCAAATTTATGAAACACTTCAATCCTTGCAGCAAACTGAGTGCTTCGGTTATAGTAGAATCATTGTAACCTTCGGTCCAGCATTAGAGAGGATAACTTCCCCCTTAGAATCCCTAATAAGGCCTCCAATCCCAACTGGCCCGTGATTTCCAAGGGGGGTGACATCAAAATTTAGCTTATATGCTTGATCCGGAGGGGGAGTCCGCACTTGAATATGTGCCTTTGTGTTATCAACCTCTCTTCAGTATGGTTAGCCCAAGACCTCAAAATAGTGCCAGCCTCCATACCCTGGAAAGAATTCTAAACTTTAAGCCTTGTAACTAACATTCCTCCAATGCCTTGCTTTGCTGTGGAAAATTCTATTATTGCTCTCCTTCCATAGAATCCACGAGATATTTTACATACAACAATTGTACATCATCCGACCTTTCATGCCTAGGGAACCAACTAAAGAAGTCAACCCTGCGAAGTTCCCCAGGATGACAATATCAAGGTCAAACAAACTGAGAAAAGATGTCCAAACCTGCCAGCTGAAAGGACAGTAGATAAGCAAGTGGTTGACTGATTCCGGCTCATAGTTAACATAGAGGGCAGGGGTTAGTTATAGTTTTGCATCCCTCTACCCTCCAATAAATCACAGGTTGGCTGCCTTCCTCTGATGCAGCACCAGCCAAAAGAAATTTGTTTCTTAGGACTAAAAGAATGCCAGCCAGCAGCTGTAATTTTATGTGCTTTTGTTATCATTTCTTCTCTTTATACTATGTAATGTTTAAGATGGTCTTCTCTTGATTTTGATGGTAGGAACAGTCTTATAATGGTTAGGCATAGAGTGAGTGTCTTTTGGCCTCAAATTGTTTATGGAATTGAAAAAACGAACTGATGGAGAACTCACTTGGTTATGCATTCTCAGAATGCAAGTTCTGTTATTCAGCAGCGAATTATGATGATATCAACTCGTGGTCTGCAACTTTTTCTTGCTCCCAAAATTGGATAACAGTTTGATCACTTGAATTTTTATGGAACCCACAAAATGAATATCTGTGGTAGCTAATATACATCTGTTTCATAGAGACACATATGTGCTGGTCTTTTGAACTCGATGCACTTAATCAGTACCCACTGAGCGTTATGATACAATTATTGCAGTAATTTGATGTATCTTTAGATTGCTAGTGTAACTAATTTCTTGCTTGATGAGTGTCCCTTGCTATAAATGTTACAGTATTTTTGCTGTGAAACTTGATGAGCTGCTATTGGTCCAACTTACTGCACTGCAACTATTCTTTGCAATTGTATCTTTTATCTTCCCGTTGCTTGCATCTGTATGCTTTCTGCATCTATTTATTGCATGCGTACACTATGGTCTGACTTGACCTTCTCGACAAGTCTACAGTTTGGAGTAAATCTACTAGTTTCCATTTTTATGAGGTTTTACTGTGAAGCTTTTCACTATTTGTCAAGGTTCCCTATAGCTGGGTGTGAAATCTGTTTATTATTGGAGATGTGTTATCTCAATTTTTGTGTGTACTACAGCTTATAAAGAGGTCTGACTGTCAATGTTAAGCTTCTGATCCGCTGATTAAACATTGATAAAAATTCATCTAATTGAAGTAGCTAGGAATCTCATTTTCTGTTATTGACTAGCTTTTGCTCTGCAATAGTTTGGCTGCTTTAAGCTTTGTTTGGACTTGGATGTTCTGCCTATTCTTAAAGACAGTTTTTATTGGTTTCTTGTTGTTGATTTAAAATTTGTTGTCATGCAGGCAATGAGTATTTCAAGCAGCAGAAGTATCCAGAAGCAGTGAGGCATTATACTGAAGCCCTAAGAAGGAATCCGAAAGATCCAAGGGTAAATGTTGAGATCTACTTGATGTGTCTATTTACTGTTTTTGTGCTGGTACAAAAAAAGGTACTTAGTAATGGAGCTGCTTCTAACAGGTGTACAGTAACCGAGCAGCATGCTACACAAAGTTAGGAGCTTTGCCCGAGGGACTGAAAGATGCAGAGAAGTGCATTGAGCTCGACCCAACTTTCTCGAAGGGTTATACCAGGAAAGGAGCGGTCCAGTTCTTTATGAAAGAATACGATAAGGCTCTAGAGACCTACCAGGAGGGGTTAAAACATGACCCAAACAACCCGGAACTCACTGATGGTGTGAGAAGGTATGGCAGATGTGTAGGCCTTCATCTTCATCTTGTTCAGTAGAATAGTGGTGTAGTTGGGTACTAATGTGTCTTTTGATGATTTATACTGCAGATGTGTTGAGCAGATAAATAAAGCCAACAGGGGTGATATCAGCCCGGAGGATCTGAAAGAAAGGCAGGCGAAGGCCATGCAGGACCCAGAAATTCAGAATATTCTGTCTGATCCTATTATGCGACAGGTGTGTAGTGTGTATATGGAAAACTGACGATCATTCTTTCCAGATTTTGCGGCAGAAAATTATTCCATTGACCCTTGTTAATTGTTTTTGATGCGGCAGGTATTAGTAGATTTCCAGGAGAATCCCAAGTCAGCTCAGGACCATCTCAAGAACCCTCAGGTGATGAATAAGATTCAAAAGTTGGTAAGTGCAGGAATCGTCCAGCTTAGATAGGAGGAAGTGCGTCACTAAGTCCAAGTGTATTTAGACAATACTTGAGATCCTTTGAGATTTGAAATTTTGAAATGCAATGCTGGACTAAACTTGGTAAATGATTAAACTTTTCAACTGTATCTTTAAATCGTTAGTGAACGAATTTGACCTTCATGATTTTTCGGCTGCTATGATTTTGTTTCGTACTCGGTAGTGTATGTGCACATTGGTCATGACTAGAACAACACATTGAAGCCTCAAATTAGCCTTATTGGAATTTGCGTGTTTTGGTAGATGTTTTAAGGATGATATTGCTCAGAGAATATCGAAACAGGAATAAACTTGGGGGAGAGTGATTGGAAGTGTTATCCTATCAACGAGTCTTGAATTTTAGCAGTCGATGTTACGTCGAAACTTCGAAAAATATTGACCATCCAAGTGGATAGATATCGTGATTAGCCTCCCCAATCGGGCAGAGGCTAATATCAAACCCAGCTGCAACAATGTTACATCACATGAAGAAACCGCTTGAGGAAGTGGCCCGTGCATTTGACAGGCACAACTACCAGTTTTTTGTGATTTGTTGCAAAAATTTAATGCTAGTTGCGCTTATGCATAGTACCTATCCCACTTTAATTTAAACCATTAATCACTAGGGTTTATCCTTTAGCACATTACCTATTTTGACGTACCTAGCATGACTCTTTATAAATTCGCAGTCAGAGATATTGTAAGCTGCAAACTCTGTAGTTCAGAGCAGAGGCAGTCCGTATAGTAGTTCATTTTTTTCGAGTACAGAAACAGAATTATCCATGGATGAGAAGGATTCAACAATCACATAACATGAAAGTGACACTAAGAAGGAATGGTGTTGAATCCCAGAAAAGTGAAAGGCTATTACCAAATTCATAGCTAACTTAAGACAGATTCTTGGCGAGATTTAGCCACACAACGAAGTAGTCATGACTTGAAGATAGATGTAATTTTTAGTAAAACATCACCGGCAAGAGGAAGGAAATCCACACACCCAGAAGCAGAAGAATGGCTTCCATCCTTAGTCTCCCTCCGCTGCTCTTCACTGCCCCCCTGGAGTCCATGTCAGTGCCATCACTATTGCCGGCGCCGGCGCCGGGAGCGTTAGAGTTCCCTTTTTCTTCATAAAGGAGGAGATCACGACAATAGAAACAAAAAATATTCAGATAGACAAAACCATCAAAATATAATCAAACAAGAGCTAAGACAAATTGGCGTTACCGGCAAAAGGTGTGCTGAGCGACGGGGAAACACCGGCGAAATGCTTGAAATCCTTAGCTTCCGTGGAATTGGGCGGCACATGCAGAAGATCAATACACTCGGATATATTCGTATGCGTCTTACACAAATCCGGAAGGCTGAGTGAGCGCGTGACGTTGAGTTTGAAACCGAGCATGGGCTCGTTCCTATCCTTGATGAGGATGCAGAGGCACTTCATCTGCTTCTCCAGGACCATGATAATCCCCTTACAACAATCAGGGGTCGGAACGTTGGCGCGGCTGTTAACAGTCACATACCCGATGCAGGAGGCCATGGTCAGCAGACCGTTCTGGCACTCCGCCTTATCCGCTTGAAAATCCGATCTCCCTGTGCTCACCAGGGCGACGATTAGGAAGAGAAATGTGAACTGGGTCGTGATCAACGGGAAGCCGTGAACAGCCATGGCAGGAGGAGCAAGCCAAGAGAGCACCTAATGTTTTGTGATCCACAAAACCGAGTTTTATAATTCACTGTGTATGGGTGGGCCAAAAGAAGAACGCTGTTGGAGAGCATTGAATACTGCCAAAGGCGAATTATCTCTTCGTCACGTACCCCCTCTGTTTCGATGGATGGACGAGATCAGACTGCTAGTCTTCACTGCTCTGCTGGGGCTTTTTTTGAAACAAAAATGAGCAATAAATGCTCTGCTGGGGCTTTTTTTGAAACAAAAATGAGCAATAAATGCTCTGCTGGGGCTTTTCCATCTTTCCCAAGTACTTCAGTGATAACAATTGCTGGTTCAGATCTGCGCGTCGTCTCTAGCTACGGCTGTAAACCAATCATCTGAGAGTAGATTTTTGGAGCAATCATCTGATCAGCAGCGTCCATGGCTGCTATAGCCAGTAAGGGAAGGAGGACGAGGAGCAATGCTTATTATTTAGTAAGAGTATTGACTTACAGTAACTTTTATTTAGAATTCCTCGAATTTTAATAAATTCACCTAAGGCAAGGATGACAAGATGGTTACTAGATATAAATTCCCAACAGGTTTTGCATTAGTTTTCATTTCTGGGTTAAATAGAACTGGGGATTGAATAAAACCGGTTTCAACCGAAGTGATTAGCGCGTTCAGGACTGCAGGCGATTCCTTGTAAATTCTAGCGAAAACCAAGGATAACAAGAGCCCTTCACCTAATCCAATCTCCATTCAGATCGACTGGTCACTCAACCAGGCCCGACCGCGAGCGGGCCGAGGCCTAATTAATCCCCAGGTTTCCTACCACTACGGCTCGATCAACACCACCAGGACCATTGTGCTGGGCAACTCTGACGGTCCTGTCGACGGGAAGCAGCACGCCCTCAACAGCGTCTCCTTTGTCCCCGCGGACACGCCGTTGAAGCTCGCAGACTACTACAAGATCGGCGGCGTCTTCCGCGTCGGAAGCATCTCCGACAGACACCAACCGGCGGCGGGATTTACAGAGACACTTCCGTCGTGGGTGCTGATTTCAGAGCCTGCATTGAGATTGTGTTTCAGAATGACGAAGATTTCGTCCAGAGCTGGCACCTCGATGGCTATTCTTTCTTCGTGGTCGGGTATTTAATACAAATTAATACACCTTGATACTTATAATGGAATATACACTCGGATACAAATCAGTGGCGAAAAGCATCATGCCGGAACTTCTTCCAGAAAGCCGCGTGGAAGCAATCGAAAACCGACATGAAGAGCTTCTGGTAATCTTAGTGCGCCAACCTTTTTTTTTATAAAAAATTTATAATTTTTTAATTTTAAAGACATGAAATTTGTTGTATTGACTTAAAGATTCTCTGGCAAAATTTCATTTTTAAATTGTCTGGCTTTTGTAATTTTTACCATTTTCCATTATTGAAGTGTGATGAGCGGCTCAGAGAAACATGTTCTACTGAGTCCTGAATGATTTTAATTTTACACTTCTCTTCTTTATCTTCTGTTTAACACTTGACGGCAATTGGAGAGTGTAAGCTACTACTCCAGGGCATACTTGGCGACATTCATCCTTTTCAAGCAACTTATTGGTTCATTTTCTTCTCATTTACACTTTTCGTTTGTAAAGTGCTGTTCCTTTTTGTTGTTGTTTAGGAGATGGTTTCAGCGTTTGACGGAAAATGAGGCATATATAAGGTATCATACTAACGTCTACATCAAACCACTTGCAAGCTCAACTTATGTTGTCTGCTGTCCTACCTCTGAAACGCTGTAAACCTCTTCCAAACTTCTCAATACATACCAACATTCTCTTCAAACCATTTTGCGACCTCAACTTGTGTACTTTGCTGTCCTACCTCAGCGCTATTAACCTCTTCTACACTTCTCGTTCCACTTCCAGTAAAACCAGTCAAAAAAAAAAAAAGAAAAAAAAAAGAAGAAATTGTAAATGAACTAATATCTTTGTGCTTGAAATGGGAGCAAAGAGATTATGTCGCATGCACTCTATTCCCACACCTTCCATTGTGAAGGCTAAAAGCCGAAGTGTCTCTACTTGCACTTTCGCTATTGATGCTTTACAACCCTCCGCCGGCAAGCACTACGAGCGCTGCATTAATCTTGTACAATACTTGATTGCCCGTGGCAATCTCTCTGCTGCACACGAAGTCATAGCACGTGTTGTTAGTCATTGTTCTCTTCCTGATGTGATTCCCGCCATAAGTTTTGCCGCTTCTCATGGCCTGGATCCCAATTCTGTGACTTATAATGCTTTGCACACCCTTGTGAGGACTGGTCAGGCACAAAGGGCTGAAGAACTTTATGTTCATGCTGTCTCTAGTAGAGGTGTTGATCCTGATCCTTATATACTCAACTGTATGATAGTTTGTTATTGTAATTTGGGGAAGTTAACTCAGGCAGGAAAATGTTTGAAGCAAGTTTTACAAATGGGTTCTTTTCCCTGTAAGCCTGGGTACAATTTTTTAATGCAGGAGCTCTGCTTGGTGAAACAATTCTCACAGGCTATTGATATTTTTTCCCTATTATATAAGCTTGGTACTCTTCCTGATTTCTCCACTTATAATCATCTGATTGATGGTCTTTGCTCTGAGAGAAGAGTGGATGATGCCATGTATGTGTTCAAGGTTATGGCCAACACTGGGACCAAGCCTTCACTCCACTTATACAAGTCACTGGTACACACCCTCTGCTTGGTTAGGAGAATTGAGGAAGCAGAGAATCTTTGTAGTACTATGGATGCACATGGTTTTGCTGCCACTCACCGGATGTACACTTCCCTCATATATGGATATTGTAAAGAAGGAAAAATGGAAAAGGCAATAAAGGTTTTCCACCGAATGCAAGAGACCGGTTGCAGCCTTGACAGCTATGTTTACAACACATTGATTGACGGGTTTCTCAGATTGGGTAATGTGGCCTCATATCGGGAGATTTTCTGTCATATGGTAGAGAACAGGGTCGACCCTAATGTCATAACCTACTGTATCATGATGTTTTGGTACTGTAAGGATAGAAAGATTGATCGTGCTTTGGAACTCTTTGACACTATGCTTAGTCGTAATGTGGATCCCAATGTCCACTGTTACACTACTTTAATATCTGCACTCAGCAGGGAGAATAGGCTTGATGAGGCAGAGCAGTTGTTTGATAAGATGCTTTCTTGTGGTTTGATTCCTGACCATTTTATGTTTCTACGATTAATTAAAATATGCCCAAAAGATCAGGGGCCAAATTTAGCGCTGAAAGTTTTGAAAGCCATTGCTGTGCATGGATGTGATGTAGACCCATCATTGATTTCTAAATTGACTTGTTCAACTGAGACTGATGCGACACAGCAAGAGGTCGAGTACCTGTTTAATCAAATAGTGGGAAGTAATATTATCCCTGCCAAGGTGGTGTTCAATATTCTCATAAATGCCTTTTGTGCTGAAGGGAAGGCTGATATTGCTCGTGTGTTTCTGGATAGAATGGTGGCCTGTGGATGTAAACCTCTCATTTCTACATATAATGCATTAATTAGATGTTTTCTCAAGAAGAACATAAGTTTGGATCATGAGTCATTGATGGGTCTGATGAGTAGCAGAGGGGTTTTCCCTGATGCAGCAACTTATTTAATTCTTATTGATGCTTACTGCCAACGTAAAAACCTAGATCTTGCACTTAGTTTATTCAATCAGATGTCCGAGGGAGGAATAGAGCCCACAGTTGCTATATATGATACCATAGTTGGTGCTTTGTGTGATGAGAGAAGATTGCAGGAAGCAAATTATATGTTCATGAGAATGTTAGAAGCAGGGATTCTACCGGATGAAATCATATATACAACATTAATTAATGGCTATGCCAAAAACGGAAGAGCCATTGATGCTTGCAATCTATTCAATGCAATGGTAAAGGACGGCTTTCTGCCCAATTTGCATACTTACTGTGCACTTATAAATGGATTGATTAAGAAAAACATGATTGAGAAGGGATGCCAATATCTAGTTAAGATGTTGGATGATGGTTTTTCACCAGACACCATATTATATACTATTTTGATAAATCAATTCTGTAGGAAAGGTGATATTATTTTTGCCTTCAACTTGGTCAATCTGATGAATGAAAATCAGATCAAGCCCCAGCTGCAACTCTATGGGTCATTGATTAATGGGCTTTGTCGAAATATTACACGTACTCGTGTTAGAGACCCTCTTTTATCTAGAAGATACATTGAAGCAAAACAACAGCTTTTTAATTTGCTAGGTGGAAAGACAGTAAAGCCACTTGAAATGCAAGATGTTGTTTCTCTTGGTTCTGCGGGACCCATTGATATTGCATTAAAGATTGTACGAGATATGGGTATGGTTCCTGATATACATATCTATAATGCAATTATCAATGGATTTTGTAGGAGAAACAGATGCAAGATGCATACAAACTTCTAGTTTTGATGATAAAAGATTGTGGCTGTCCTAATCAAGTCACTTACACAATTCTTATTAACGGGCACAAAAGTGGTGAATTGTATCGTGCTATTCAGCTATTCAATGTGATGAACAGAAGTGGATGTCTGCCTGATAAAGGTGCATACAACTCACTCATTAAAGCTCTTTGCAGTGGAGGTAGAGAACTTGAGGCTTTATGTGTTTCACAATCTATGCAAAAGAGGGGCCTTATCCCCAATAAGACTTCATACAATAGGTTACTTGATTGCTTCACTGTGCACCAATATCCTAGTGATTTTGCCCTGAAGCTTTTTGAAGAGCTGATTAATCATGGTTACATGCCCAGTGGTTTCAGTTATAGCAGATTGATTCGGATTCTTAGTGAAGAGAATAGGTTAGAGGAGGCTTACAAAGTGCGTGATATGGTCCTTAAAAAAGGGAGGACACTCAATGAGAGTACAAGGAAGATACTGATGAAGGGGTTTAACTTGGTTTTATCAGATAAGGAAAATAACACGCGATGAGAGTACAAAGTGCATGATATGGTTCATGAGAGCTAGATTTTCATGTAGCTTGCTGTGTTTGATATGATTGTAAAAAAAGGAAGAACTAGAAAAAGGAGAAAGTGCAGGTGGCAAAGATTTTCATCTTGGAGTTGCTCATTTAGGGCATATATGCTTCCTTCTCACAGCTATTATGTCGTTATATTGGCAAAGTCATCTTGTGAAGATTATAGCTCCTGGAGGTGATCTTTTGACGTGTTACTGTTTATTTTTTTTCTTGATATGTTACATTATGCTTTTTTTACTACTAAATTCTATATCAGATGGCTGTCTGATTTTTTCATTGGGTTGGATATTTTTAGGGAGGAGAAAACTTGCTTGTGTTCAGATGGATGCTGATTAAGGTGTGTTTGGAGACTTTCTTGTAATCTTGACATGAAGTTTCCGAAGATGTATGTTGATGGGCTACTTTGCCTTCTTTATGCACAGTTGAATGCAAAATTTGTTTTATAAAAGATAATCGCAAAGCACAATTTTATCAGAATCAGACAGGCCATTGACTTGGAAACATGGCTGCCTTGTTTCAAGTTCAAAGAAATGAACAATTCTTTTGGTATGACATTGTTAATTGTAAGTTTAGAAGATTAATAATATATATTTGACTTGCATGTTTAATATGCAATCTTTTCCCCGCTCCTTGAACTTCAGAGAGAGGGAAATTTGAATAAACTAAGTTTGGACTTTAAATTTAATTTTTTCCTATTTCCAAACTATTTTTCTCTATTCCCAAAAATACAATTGCTTCAAAAAGACTTAAATTAACTCTATACTTTGAATCTGTCATTCATCCTTGATGAAATTGTGTTTTATATGCATTTTATTCGAAATAAGAAGTATTAGTGCCTTAGATTAGGTGTCACTTATTGTTTTTATAGATTTCAGGGATGAAGGAACCAAAGTTTCAACCAGAGAAAAGATGCCGAAAGCCTGTTTTTGAAAGTAAGTCATTGAAATTTAGGTAATTGTGTGTTTCCTTCTTGACATTGACTTGGAATCAACCCACACTCACAAGTTTGCATGTCAAATCTACTGGGAAGACTTTGTGCTATAAATTTTATTGGTCCAAAAAATGAAGTCTGCTGAGGAACAAGTTTGCTCTTTAAATGGGAATTAACCTAGAAATAATTTTGATAAATTTATCCTCGGATTTGTTAACTCAACCTAAAGTCTAAAACGAATTGAGGTATGAGGGCTGAGAACTTTTAGAAATTTTAATAAAATAAGGAGTTTTATATAGGGTTTCAAACCGAGGATCTTCAAGGACTTGAACTATACTTCTGCTGCTACTCCTCTCCTTTGTTTGTAGAGGGGGACCCGGCTGTCATCTTCTCCTGGGCCTTAGGGAGGAAGACTCCACAAGGGTGGTAAATAAATTTTTCTCTTCAGTGAGATTGAATACATTTCTAGTTCGGGGAATATCAGCTGCAGAGAAGCAAATAGCTTGGCGGGCAAACTTGCAAGAGAAGGGTTGACTCGTCAACATCTCGCTTTTGGTTCATTCCTACCTCTTTGATATGGCCCTTTTGCCTTGTCCATTGCATGCTTGATTTCTTCTTCTCTTTTCCATCTTTCCCTCCCTCTTGAATCTTTGCAATTGGGGCAAAAGTGACTCTTTCTCTGCGTTGTCAAAGGAAAAAGAAAAGTTTAGCACCCTCCAATTCCCTTACATAATGTCACTTTTTGCCCCACCCTTAAGTATCACACACTTAAATTGCGAGGATGCTCCTTATGACTTAATAACTGATGCAATTTTAGGACTCTAAAGAAAGCAATGAAGGTTGAAATATTAAGCCAAGCCATTGAAAACCCTTTTGACTGGAGTATAATTCCTTACGACCGAAAGGCCCTTTCAATCTTCATGATCCATGGGAAATATTATTTTGCATATGTTTATTGTTTCATTTCAAAGGTTTACTTAGTACTTGGATTAATCCCTCACAAGTGCCTGTAGGTTGAGTTGAGTAGGCAATAAAAAAGAACCTAGTGTTAGGTAAATTTTAGAGTCCCTTTAGATGAACTTTATGATGGTTTTGGCTGTATAACCTTTGACTATTGTAGGAGAATGGGTTAGGTTCCCAAATCTATAGCTTGTGATCCTGTCCTCTATCCATCAACAGGTGTATACTATGATCAAATTCCACTCCCTCATTATTTGCTGTTATTTTTGGTTTGCTTTTATTACGTAAATTTGGTGGATATGTTTCCATGTGATCTCTGATATTTATATTTGCTTGCTAGCCTTTTGGATACTTGAGTAAAGGTGTGGTGAAGGCAAGCAAGGAGTTGGAATCACTGCTTGACTAGCAAGTCGGGGTTCTTTTATCTTCTGTTCCTTATTTTTGTTTTCTGTTATGTTGGTTGAACACGGTATTAAATCAGGATGAGGAGGTTAACCTGGGAATATGTGTCAATATTATCTGTATATATATGCGTATGAAACTCTAAAGGCCAAATAGAACATATATTGATCTCCATGGCTTTGTGCTGCAAACCTCTTGTTTCCTAAAAAGTTGATTTTCAGTTTTCAAATGTAAGAAAGCATGTCCCACACATCTTGATACTGAGTATTATGTTGCAGTTGTTCATTCTTTATATTAATGGCTGTCTTTTCTATTTGAAAATTTTCATTTCTTGTGATTATTTGTAGGACTAATTCTAGAACCTGCTTTCATTACTATGTTGGAATCTCAGAGTTTCATTGCACCAATATATAATTATAGTACAGGGATCAAAACATGAAGTGAGAGAAGATTATGAATGTATAGATATGTGAAAGAGAGGTTTTAAGCTAGAGAAATTGACGAAAGAAAAGGAAGAGAGGAGAGAGAAGAGGAAGTTTGAAACAAGGGATGCAGTTGAGATGAATAGCTCAATTCCTCTATGGCTAATTATTTCCAGATAATAAGTATAGTCTTAGTAAATAAAAGTGAGTGTCTTAATGTATTTCAAGAACCTTTTGAGCAACTTAAATAATTCTTATTCTTCGATACACTAACGTGGTTGATGTTCAAATCCAGCTATTGAAGTAAGTGCATGAGGAAAGTGCCCTAGGAGTCCAATTCCTTCGGCATTGGAGGCATAGGTAACTGCTTTTACCTTCAGATTTTTGTATTTCAGGTCTAGTTATGAACTCATTGAATGTTTAGATGTTGTGTATCATTTCATTTCTTTTCCTCTATGCAGAAAACCGACTCTCTGATTTGAGTATTAGCAAAATCTGTTCAACCCTAAACCACTTAAAGGGTAGAACCATATTGTTTGGAGGCAGGATGAAGCCAGGGGCAATGGGTGTACCCAATCGCACCAACCCCAAGGTAGAGGCCATAAGCACACTGTACATATCCAAAGCGGCCGTTTAGTTTGGGTTTCCATCTGACCCGAACCGACCTTGAACTGTGCAGCCTGGAGACGGATCAGAGGATAAATGGACCATTTAGAGGAGCCTATCTTTGTTGGAATAATAAAATTAGAGTTGTCCCCTATTTTGTTGTCATTTTCGTCAAGGTGTTACGTAGAGTTTGGCTGACTAGCCTCAAACAGACTTGAGAGCTAGACCGCATGTTGCAGAAGATCGAGTTCTGGCGTTGTTCAATCCAGCCGTGTGACACGTATGTACATTTGGGTGTTTTAATTCCTTTGCAATTGCTTTTTAACTACTATTCTGCTATTTAAAGTTGTAATGGGCTCTAATGTGCTGATGATTGCGTTGCCTTAGGTTTGCACCACCATATACTTATTCCTATCAGGTGCCTCTGAAACACATGATATGATAATTACCAACTGCTGCTCAATAATTAATGCTGATCTTTGTCAAGATTTTGAAGAACCGATTGTTGTTAACATCGTATATGTGTTTTTTATTGTAATTTGGATGTTGTATTGGTTACTTAATAGCACAATTTTAAGTTTAACATGAATGAACTGATCACTCTTTTCCTCTTATTGTTACCAAAAGGAAGGGAGTTTATTCAAATGGCTGCTACGCTTTACTGGTCTTCCTTGTGCTGTAACCTCTCGGTGGAAGGCAATTAGGGTCTCCCTCTAGGATTGAAGTGCTATTGCTGCGTAATATTTTCAGAAGTTGGCTGACTTATACTCCTAAACTTTGTTACCTTGTTTACCTCAGGTTACGCACTTCCCTCAATTGCTTGAAGATGCAGAGTTCTGTTGCAGAAACCAGAAAAAGCATTGGGAGAGCCTCAAAGTCAGACAGCTACAAATATGGCAAGCTAACAGTAGAAAGAAACCACGCCCCAAACTTTGAAATAATCAGAATATATATGGTAGGTGCTTCAGAAATTAATTTTTTTTTTCTCTCTAAATTCATGCTATGGCAATGGAGATTGGATTAGGTGAAGAACTCTTGGTATCCTTGGTTTTCGCGAGAATTTACAAGGAATCGCCTGCAGTCCTGAATGCGCTAATCAGTTCGGTTTCAACCGGTTTTATTCAATCCCCAGTTCTGTTAACCTAGAAATGAAAACTAATGCAAAAACCTGTTGGGAATTTATTTACTGTCCCGATCTTTTCTGCAACGTATTATATATCTAGTAACCATCTTGTCATCCTTGCCTTAGGTGAATTTATAAAAATTCGAGGAATTTTAAATAGATTAAAGAAAACATCTCTACGAAAGAAATTCCCATTAGGGAAGCAAAACTAAGGGTGCCTTTTTGCTCTTTGGGGGACTAAAATTTACTCTTTGGTGAAAACGTTCTCTTTGGAAAATAAACATTTTTTGGATCATGGTTTGCAGTTTACTTTATACAAATCTGTTTGCACAACTTAGGAAAAGATAATTACGATTAGTATCTTATTTACCGTTAAGTATATCTGTTTCCATAAGTTTCCATCCTTCTTCTATTGTATCCTTATTTTTTTTATCAACAAATTTAGCAGTTGGTTCATATTTAAAATGATAATAATCAGGAGCCTTATTATACTAAAATCTGTTTAAAGATAATATTTAAAGTACTTATATTCCTTTAGAATATATGTTTATATAATATAATTGAACAACTAAATAATATTTAAAGTACTTAATTGGTTTTATATATATTATTATTTGTCTACATTAAAAAATTTCACTTTTGTATTAATTTAATTTTAATTTTTATATTTTAAGAAACATAACTTTCTATCAATAATTGACCTTATTTTTAAATAAATTTTGTTGGACACCACACAATACTAAAAATAATTATGAATAAAATAAAATAAATGCATTATGTATTAATAATAATGTATATTAAATAAGTACCAACAAGTCAATTTCTTTTGGAAAATAAAGTTTAAGATATTAAATATAATTTACATGATATTACTTAAGGTGTTGAGTATCTTCCTTGTTTTGAAGTTTTGAAAAAAAAAATTATCTATTTTTTCATGTTTCCATGTGTTTTCTAGCATTTTCTTTTGTTTCCCAGTGTATCCAATACACTTTCCGTGTTCATAGGTATCGATTTTTCCTAATAGGATTCTTTTTCTCAAAGAGTCCTTTAACAAATTATCATAGAGCTTAATCATAAGCTCCCTAAACCTTATAAGACAAGCAAAAAGATTTAATAATACAAAGAATAAACAAATAATTGCAGAGATGTACATCAGCTGGAAGAAACTCCATTGTTGGTGTAAACTGAGAAATTCTGATTGATTTCTCTCTCTACTCTTAGTACATGTATAATTACATGTGATGTGGAGTCTCAGTCTTAATTGAGTTGAGACTTAAAACCGAACTTGTAAAAGACCATTTGCAATCCTTATCCGAATGAAATAGTAGTCTAGCTCCACGTACTTTACACGGCCACGGAAGACTGGATTGGCTGCGATATTGGTGGAGGATAAATTACCCTAAATGAATCCCTACTCTTCTTTGAGCAGAGAGAAACAACGATACGTAGAACCCCTTTGTATCATGTGTATGCCAAACTTGTAGAACCTGCACTTTAGGCTCACGAACAGTAACAAGTCAAAGAACTCAGAAGGTACATTAACGAAGACTACAGTCAACGAACATGGACGTTTAAAGTTCAAACTAGCTGGAAAAACCCCCACTTGGTCGTTGCTTGATTTGTGGCGACGCAGCGCCATCTGCGTCTTCATTAAGCAAATTATTGAGTACATCACTGCTGTAGTCACGATTCCCTTCTCTTCACCCTGTATCTCACCTTCCTCCTTCCCCTGAATTCTATATATCACTCTTAAACATGGTTCGGTAGCCAGGAAAACGAAAAACCGATAAACTACCTTCTTGAATAGGAACAGCTTTCAGGGTTCGGATCCTTGGGAGTAATCGTTTCAGGGAACGGGAAAGAATTGCCGAGTGACGAAATAGTGGAGGAAAAAGAGATGGGTCGTGCAGCTTTGATGGTAGCAATGGTGGTTTTGTCTTTCGTTTTGGCGGGGGAGTGCCGCCATAACTACGGGGACGCGTTGGCAAAGAGCATTCTGTTCTTCGAAGGGCAGAGGTCGGGGAAGCTGCCTCCGAACCAGAGACTCAAATGGAGAAAGGACTCTGCGCTTGAGGACGGTCGTCAGATTGGTGTAAGCTCAAATTCATACTACCTACTGTTCGGTTTTTCTTGTCTTCGTTCGTGGAGCTGCTCACTGATTAATTAGCTTTCGAGTCCATGACCATATTGATCGGGGATTTTCAGGTGGACCTTGCCGGAGGGTACTACGATGCAGGGGACAACGTGAAATTCGGATTTCCGATGGCGTTCTCCATGACGATGCTTGCTTGGAGCGTGATGGAGTTCGGAGACGCGATGGGGTTAATGCAGGCGCGACATGCCCAGGCGGCCATTCGATGGGGCACGGACTACTTGCTCAAGGCAACTACTACCCCGGGCATCCTGTTCGTCCAGGTGGGCGAGCCGCACTTCGATCACAGTTGCTGGGAGAGACCCGAAGACATGGATACCCCTAGAGATGTTTACGCCGTCGACGGAGCTCGCCCAGGTTCCGAAGTCGCCGCCGAGACGGCGGCGGCGCTCGCCGCTGCTTCGATCGTTTTCCGGTCATCCGATCCTATATACTCGTCCAAGTTGCTTGCAAGAGCAGCCAAGGTAAGATATATATAACTCTGAAACTACAACTGGGGAATACAAGAAGAATTAATTAATCATGCTAATTAAGCACTGGGAGAGAATACAGGTGTTCTTGTTCGCTGATACTTACCGGGGATCCTACAGCGACAGTCTCAACGATGTGGTTTGCCCTTTCTACTGCGATTACAGCGGCTACATGGTACTGCGAGTACACCGAGTAATCCTGTTATTGATGTTGCACTTCTGAATACTCATCCGGGTGTGGTTAAAACAGGACGAATTGTTGTGGGCAGCAGCGTGGCTTTACAAAGCTACCGAGAAGGATTTCTACCGGAAGTATCTCCTCGACAACATTTACAGATTTGAACAGAATAGCAGGTCAGGTGAGTTTGTAGGCGGAAGCTTTAGCGAATTCGGATGGGACGATAAGCACGCCGGTCTTTTCGTTCTCGTCTCCTCTGTAAGTCCTTGCTCTGTTTCATTCGGAATCGGCCTTCAGTGATCTGTACTCCGGACTCTGATCACTGGGTGTTGATGCAGGAACTATCCTTGATCAAAGAGAGTAATTACAGAGACAACCCTTTCGTCATGAATGCGAACCGGTTCATCTGCTCTGTTTTGCCGGAATCGCCCACCAGAAGCGTCGACTACTCTCCAGGTTCCTAGACTTGAAATTCTCTGCTAATCGAAGTTTTTGGACGCGTAATTACTCTCTGCTAGAATCAATCTCTGCTAGAATCAATTTCAGATTGACCCATTTTAATTCTGTGTTAATTTCCTCAATCACGCAGGTGGGCTTTTGTTCAAACCAGGCGGAAGCAACATGCAGCACGCAACGGGCATCTCCTTCCTCCTCCTCGTCCACTCTCGCTCTCTCCAACGAACCAGAACAGTCGCCCGGTGCGGCAACGTAGTCGCCTCCCCCTCCAGGCTCATAAACCTCGCCAAAACCCAGGTAAGATACAGAAACCGGAGCTCGCCGTACCTGAGTGCCGAATCCCCTTTGAGATATATGAACATTCCGATATCGAGAGGGCTTTAATTGATTCGCAGGTGGACTACATTCTAGGGCACAATCCCCTGAAGATGTCATACATGGTCGGGTACGGAAAGAACTTCCCTCGACGAATTCACCACCGAGGGTCTTCCCTGCCGTCGATGGATGCGGACCCGGCTCCGCTCGGTTGCAAGGAAGGCGACCCCTTCTTCTTCGCCGATGCTCCTAACCCTAATCTTCTGATGGGTGCGGTGGTCGGAGGACCCAACATCACGGATGGCTACGGCGACTCTAGAGCTGATTTCCGGCAGTCGGAGCCCACTACCTACATCAATGCACCGCTCGTCGGCGTCTTGGCCTTCTTCTCGCGCAGAAACTGATCGAGGAGAATTCGCGGAACCCAGTTCGATCTGCTCCATTTTTTTCATTGTCTCCGTTCAGATTTTCTTCATTCAGCACCTTTTATTCGTGAAGAATCAAAATCTCCGTCTCTTTGGGAAGGTCGAGCTGATCAGCTTTCCGATCTTTGCCCCACTTAATTAAAGGGCTGATGTAAAGGGTCATAAATGATGTATATAGTTTCATGATTTCATCAGCTATTTCTTAATTAACTGGTTAAATAATAAAAACTTAAAAGCATTATTTCATATTTCATTACTTGTACATAATCTGTACCATAGCCTAGGCAAGTTAAATACGTAAAAAATTTTAAATTTTCGTTTTCCACAGAATTTAAATTGTCGAAATAAAACAAGTTTTGTAATACATGAAAAAATTATAATTGATAATATAAGTATATAATTAATTGATTTTACATTTAACATATTGAAAGGAGATGGGCTAATAAAAAAGATTTTTTTTTCGGGGTAATAAATTAAAATTAGAGTAATGCTAGATGCACATAGCGAACGCACCTATGTACATGTTAATATAAGCCATTAAAAATATAACAAAAATATTTTTTTTATAAAACCCTATCTTCTAGAGGATAAACCCTAGGCATCAATGGTTTCAATTAACAAGTGTATGTGGAATAGGTACGTGGGCTAAGTGCAACTAGCATTATTCTTAAAATTATTTATATCTATTATCTATATTCCTATTTGAAGTAATTCGGTATCGGCAACAAAGATATAAACTAACTACAATAAGTCATTCTTATCCATAAAATAAATAAAAAATAAAACCATAAGACGAAAAAATTAACACATAAATAAAAAGAATTATTCTTTGTCTCTATATTTATTTAGTAATTTACTAAAAATCTATATATTTAGTAATTTACTCAAATAAAAACTCTTATAGTTTATATTTTATAGATAAAATTATGTAAAAAATATTTCAAAAATAAATTAATATTTAAAATTAATAAGTTTTTCTACAATAGATTAACCGATAAACCAGTATGAAATGGGCAAGATTTTTTATTTCGTAAGTATTAACAAAACAATAAATTTAACAATTAGATAAAATTAGAACTGTTTAATGTGTTTGCATGTTATGTGACACGTCAGGTATTTGTATTACAATTCGTGCGGCCATACAAGAGCAATATTTTACTCATCATACAGAGGTGTCGCCGCTAGAAAAAGAGGCAGCGACGAGTTTCCGGCGACGCCGTGGGCGTTCAATTCGGAGGCAGAAGAGAGTTACTCACAGGAGGAGATGCAGCAGAGGAGATCGGCTGCCGGGAGGCCGTTGGGAACCGATGGTTCCGATTTCTCGTACCGCATGTTGGTTGATCAAAGTAAACGAATTGATAATATTTCTGCCATATCTCTGTTTTCGTCCATTTCAATTTGGAAAGCTGTTCTCTTATTTTGGGTATCGAGAAGTTTATTAATTCTTCGGTTTGACCCTTCAGTCTTAAGCAAATACCTTTGGTTTAACTTGTATGTTTTTTTCCCCCTCTTGCTTTAGGGTACCAAAAGGTTGCTCAAGGAAAATCTCGACTGCGTGGTTTGATTATTGCACAGGTCTTATTCTCTCTCTTTTTAATTTTTGTAGTCGCACGATCATAAAAGAAATTGTACTTCAGGGGGTCCAAAAAGGGAGTCGTCATTCATATGTTGCTTTCTGTGGAATTTGTTGCTGGACTTGAAATGGGCAACATTAGAAGTCTGGGAATTTTTATACATTTTTCTGGCGATATAAAACTGATCTTTTGTTGTACTTTACGTTAGTATAGATATTTCTCTTTTCGAGGCAAAGATATTTTCTTGTGGCTATTTACATCTTTGATTTTTTGTTCCTTATATCAGTTCGCGATTCTGGGAATTGGAGGAGTATGGCTTGCCTTATCAGCATTTCAAGATCATGCTCTCAACAGGCTGCCAATTGTATCTGTCCTTATTCATTCCCTTTCTCTGATATTTGGAGATTTAGGTTCCGTGAAAAGCCCAAATGTTCAAGTTCTTGTTAAGTTTCTTCATAATTGTCCAGTGCTTGGATGTCCCTTGCCTATTTTTTCTTTTTCATCTTCTTCCTTTGTTTTGACACTTTGCTTTTGTCTTGGAAGGACGCAAGAGGAGCAGTAAGAAACTTTTGAAACTATACATCGTGGCTTCATCCATTGCATCAGTGCTTTCAGTTGCCTGTATTGCTAGAAGTGATCTTTCATTTGGGGTAATTATATATGACTTTTCATCCCAGGTTTCATGAACTAAAACTTTTATTATTATGGTTTCTGGAGATTCATGGCATTGCTGCTGTCTTCGATATTATCTATCTTGATGAAAATTGATTAGATATATATATATATATATATATATATATATATATATATATGAGAAGAGCCAAGTTGTCATAATTTGGTATTATGACCGTTTTGCTGTTGGGTATTGTTTAGAAAGGTTAGTTCGTCTTGGATATATTATGCAACTATGATCTACTAGACACAAAAGGGGATAACCAGATACCAGTGGATGGTTAGTGCTACAATTAGATCTTAATTTGCATGACTCTCAAGAGTTAAAAATCGTGTGAATTGGTTGCTGGTTATGTTTTCCAGATGATTCATGAATTATGTTTCCGTGTGATTCTTTTTTGTGTCTATTTCTGTGCCCTCACTGTGTTTCATTTTCCTTTTTCTTTTATTCTTTGCTGACTTTTTCTGGACATCTATTGTTAGTCACTCCAAGATCAGAGTGTGCCCATGCTACAGAAGCTTGAGGTGATTGAGGCTGGTCGCATGCTTCTAAGTGAGTTTGGAACATTTACAATTAGCAATTTATCTGGATATGTTACCACTTTGGAGCTTTCACAATGATTGTGTTCATCTTCTCTTTTGCTTTTATCAGGTGTGTTTGTGCAGATATTTTCCCTTGTGGTTACGGTTTCACTAGTGCACAACATGACTCCAAAGAAAGCTTCTTGAAAGGAGTTCGAGTAGTCTGCTACTCTTTCAGCTCCAGCAGTGATATTGCCAAAAAGTTGCTTGCTGGAGCAGTAACCAGGCTTCTGATCAGAGTCTCTTTTCTCAATGAAATTTTGCTTCTCAAGTTATGATGCAATGGGCTTTTAAACTGTGCATATACACTTCCATCACAGTTATTTTTGTGAGTGTAACTTCTTACCTATATAAAAACAATCAAGTTTTCAGAGAACTATTTTCCCACCAATTGTAGTCCTCGTATCCACAGGACCATTATGTCCTCTCCTATGGTTTGGATTTGTCTTTCCTTCAATCGTTTTATCATTTTAATGTTACATCATCATTCGGGTGAATCAACTTGGGTTTCTTTGGAGCTACTGCATGAATCCATTTCGCTGGGTGTCTCTGGGTTTGCCTCATATATACTGGAGGAAAGTTGGATTTGCTCTGTTGATTTGAGTCTCTTAGTCTCAACTGAATTGAACCCCGTCTCGCCTTTATAGTTCAAGATACATAGGTAGGCCTTGTGGTTCAGCTGGGAAGCCTCGGGTTTCAGGACCTAGATGGGCAACCCTGAAAGAATAGAGCAGACGATTTAACAGAACTTTTACCGTTCAAGGGAATGAAGAGGTGCAAAGGCCTCGCAACAGCTTAGAGATATTGATGGAACGACTGCAGTTATATTAAAGGCCCTCCGCAACCAGTATATTTCATTTTAAGTATCAGCCAACTGGTAGGGTTTAATTACATATCAATTTACTCATGGGATCCATTTCTGTTCATGCTTCCTGCTGGGCTGTTTGATAATCCAGAAGTTCGGCAAAGAGTTTTCAAGACTGCGAAGCAAAAAGCTTGTATCGGTTATTGCAACTCATTTTACTCCAAAAAATGCCAACAAAAGAAAAAAAATTTCTTGTTACACTTTCGCTATAAACATAAATAACGCACACCATTTCTAACTCTTGGGAGTACATAGAAAAACCATCGCCACCTACAGCTTGTGTATCGAAGTGATGGGAATCGAATGAAATCAACTAGCAAGAGCTTCCGCTTTGGACGAAAGCTGGTTCTGAATGTGCTGTGGAACTACATCAAACTTAGCCAGCTGCATTGTGTAAGATGCACGGCCTTTGGTCATCCCCCGGAGTGTACTCACGTACTGAAACATCTCTGCTAGTGGTACCAGAGAATCCACTACCTGCAGATTTCATGGAAAAAATTTGTTTCATCATCAAGGTTCATTAAAAGATCAGGAACAATTTGCTTCATCATCAAGACTTATGGGAGCTACACATATTTTTCGTACCTTGAGGCCACCAGGCTTATCACCAAAGCTGTTAATTTGGCCTCTCCTTGAGTTCAGATCACCGATGACATCACCCAAGTGCTCCTCTGGGGTGACGACTTCGACTTTCATTATTGGTTCCAACATTCTGGGACCTGCCTTTTTCATACCTTCACGGAAGGCACCTCTTGCAGCAAGTTGGAAAGCCAACACGCTTGAATCAACATCGTGGTAGGATCCGTCGACTAAAACAGCACGAACATCCACTACTGGATAACCGGCAAGGATGCCATTGCTCATGCACTCTTCCAACCCTTTCATGACACCAGGAATGTATTCTTTAGGAACTGCGCCACCCTTTATTGCACTCTTAAACTCATATCCACTACCAGCCTCCATGGGCTCAAACCTTACTGTTATATCTGCAAACTGCCCTTGTCCTCCTGATTGTTTCTTGTGAACGTATTTGACTTCAGATATTTTAGAAATGCTCTCCCGGTAGTTAACTTGTGGTGCACCTACATTTGCTTCAACCTGGCATAAAACATGTGACAAACAAGGAGTGACCATCATGAAATCAGATATTAAAATGGTAGAAGGAAGAATAAATTGAAATATATACCTTGAATTCCCTCTTCAGTCTATCAACAATAATCTCAAGATGGAGTTCTCCCATTCCTTCAATAACGGTTTGGTTGATTTCTTCATCTCTTGAGAAGTGGAACGATGGGTCTTCCTGAGCTAGTTTGATCAGCCCAATTGCCATCTTATCGACATCAGCTTTAGTCTTTGGCTCGATTGCAACTTTAATGACGGGGTCAGGGAAGTCCATCCTTTCTAAGACAACAGGATAGTCTGGATCACATAGTGTTTCACCAGTTATTGTATCTTTCAGGCCCGCAAGGGCAATGATATCACCAGCTAAAGCCACCTTAACATCCTCCCTACTGTTTGCATGCATCTCCAGAAGTCTGCCTATTCGTTCTTTCTTCCCTTTGTTAGCATTTAGTATATAAGAACCCGCAGACAGCTTACCTGAATAGACTCTCACGAATGTCAGGGAACCAACATATGGGTCACTCATGATCTTGAATGCAAGTCCTGAAAAAGGCTCATCATCACTAGCTTTCCTTTCAATAACCAACTCAGGGTTCTCAGGGTCAGTTCCATTCATCGGAGGCACGTCAAGCGGGGAAGGTAGGTAAGCCACTACAGCATCAAGCAAAGGTTGAACACCCTTGTTTTTAAAAGCGGATCCACATAATATTGGGACGAACTTTGCTCCAATAGTTCCCATTCTAATAAGTTTCTTCATGGTTTCTTCATCAGGTTCAACTCCCTCAAGGTACTTCTCCATAGCCTCATCATCCATCTCAACTAACAACTCAATCATCTGTATTCTGTACTCCTGAGCTAGGTCTTGAAGGTCTTCTGGTATCTCCTCATATACAAATTTTGCACCCAATTCTTCTCCAGACCAGATGATGGCTTTCATAGTCACCAGATCGACAACTCCCTTAAAGTTATCTTCCGCACCGATAGGAAGTTGAACCACCAGAGGCTTAGCACCCAAATTCGTGACAATCATATCCCTGGTTCTGAAAAAATTTGCTCCTAATCTATCCATTTTGTTGACGAAGCAAATCCTTGGGACACCATATCTGTCAGCTTGTCTCCATACAGTTTCTGATTGCGGCTCCACACCAGCAACACTATCAAACAAGCAAATAGCACCATCCAGCACCCTAAGAGCTCGCTCAACTTCAAGTGTAAAGTCCACATGCCCAGGTGTGTCAATAATGTTGATCCTGTGTTTGTTCCAAAAGGTGGTAGTGGCAGCAGAAGTTATAGTGATGCCTCTCTCTTGTTCCTGTTCCATCCAGTCCATTGTTGCTGTTCCTTCATGTACCTCACCAATCTTGTAATTCCTTCCAGTGTAGTAGAGAACTCTTTCAGTAGTAGTTGTCTTTCCAGCATCTATGTGAGCCATAATACCAATATTACGATAATCTTTTAGTGGTACATCCCGCTTTCCATCTGATAGGACATGAGATACACAAACGTAAATACCTTAAAAGGTGCGTTATCATGCTTGCAGTCCTATAAAGCCATAAAAGCACAATATTGACAGGACAAATAAACAAATATTGATGAAAAAATGTCAAATTAAACAAAAACGCTCTCGAGTTTTACCAAATTAGTTTGGACTTTTCTGTGGCTTGGATATCCAACATCAAGGGTTTCATACAACACAGAGGAAGAAAAGTAAAATTCTAAATCACTATGAAGAGTTATTTTGGAGAAGCTCTGGCTTCGACTATACTACTATTTCTTTCTCTCACTTCCTTATAAATCTTCAGTAGTTATTTCTCATACGAGACTTTTTTTCATACTTCAAATAAAATAAGATTAGTGTTTCTAGCTTTCTAGGAGTTACTGGGGAAGCCTTGTTTACTGCATGAATTGTTTGGTGAGGTTGGTGTAGTATTAGTCAAAAGTAATTGTGGTTTCATATGATTCCTTATATAATGACTCCTCTTCTGCTGCAACTTGGGTCAGAATCAACAGACTTCCTGCCATTAACAACCCAACCTTACCTGCTCTTCACATAATTCGTATCTTTGTTTTCTGTTAGTCATAAAAACATCAATGGAGTTTTTTTACATTTATGTCTATCTGGTCTTTTGAGAAAATCGAGCAATTTGGTATCAGAGACTGAGAGAAACCAAAAAATCCTGCAGCACAAATAGTGGAGGATTATGCAGGCTACACTTCTGAGAGTGGCTATTATCCCTGGGAAGCTCACGGCATCTAGTCTAGTAACTCGAGACAAAAATTTTCAAGTGTAAGGACAATTATAAATCCAAAACGTTATAAGATCATCGAAAAAGAAGAGGTAAAGACGAGAGCTTTTTGGTATCAGTGACAAAACCTGTAAGGCAGATCAGAGTATGCGTTCTTGGAGCCACAGTTGATAGGAGCTCAAAACGGTCAATAAGTCGTCAAACTCATAAAAAGGAGCTTCAGAGAGGATTTGAAAGACCACAAGACACTGGCATTTTCACTACCAAGTATCAACCTTTACAAATTTAAGCTAAATTTAGAATTCTGTTAGGATTCATTCCCATATTATAACAGTCAGTAAAATTCAGCAATCGGTCACCACTAGGTAAGAAGAATCACCCAATTCTCTTCCCCACGAAAAAAGAAGAAGCATAAAGAAGCTTCACAAACATGCCGTCCGGTACTGTAATAAAGAAACAAAACATAATAAACGCTAACCTTCCGCAGCCATGGCGATGACGGAGAGCCTGCCCTTCCGTGGCTGCAAGGTGGGTAACAACGATTTCGACCTGAGACGCACGTTTCCAAACAATTCCGACCGCGCGGCCACTGCCTTGGGAAATCGCCGGCCGTGGTTTCTGAGTCCGAGGAAGCCATTTGAAGGGAGAGGAAGAGCCCTCCGAGAAGAACCCAAGTTTCTGACAGCCGCACCGGAGGCCGAAGACGCCGAAATTCTGACTGATTCTGCCGCCATTTTTTTATGGCTCCCCTGCACTCCGTGCTAGATAATGAAACGGAAAGTAGAAACTACAACGCTCGGCCTTCGCCCATTCGAATGAAGATAGAACACAAGAGCCCGTATATAAACAAATAAGCCATTTGCCCCTGACTTGTTTTAAATATCAAGACTGCCACTCGAACCCCATTCAAGTGGGTCCCAATAACCAGTGCCTGAGAGAAATTTGGTCGCCTAGGATTAATTCTTGGCCAGAGAAATGTATGGAGTGGAACAAATATAAAGATGGCAGAAGGTCTTTACCAGTGAAAGGAAGTTTTTAGTGTCTACTATATTCCCACGTCAAGGGGTTTGCTTCCTCAAGAGAGGAGAGAATGGGTCCTGCATTGCAATATCCTTATCCATCCAAATTTATTCAGTTTTGAAGGCCATAATAAGCGAACAGAGTAGGTCATGAGGTTTTGTTAATTCCTGCTCTCTGAGGCCACTTCTAGTCTTGGTATGGCCTTGAATGGCCCAACTGATGGCAAGCAAATCTGCCAATTTATCATATTGGTTCTTTCTTTCTAATTGAGTGTATCTTCTTCAGTTCTTCCATTCTAGTTCTAAGGGAAGTCATTACCAAAATTGAAATACCAGACAGGATATGTGCAGTTCATTCAACTAACTTCAAAAAGTAGTATCTTGTTCAAAGCAATCAATAGAGCTGTTATAGTTAAAGCAGCCAATAGAAAACCGAAATAGTTAATTATAGTAGGCATGAAAGAGCTAAATGAGACATTTTTTCTTTTTCTTTTTACATATGTTTATAAAGCACTTATCTATTTAAATTTTTCTTGGATACGATGATATATAGCTACCATTAATTGACAGAATCGGTTCTAATTAAAAGTTCATAAGTCATAAACATTCGAGATGGCTCTAACAAATATGAAGTAGAAGAGGTAGAGAAAAAGATTAATTTGCCCTCTGACATCATGCAAGAGAACGCCCCTGTGAAGACTTCTTCACTGCAGGTACGTACAAAGAAATTCAGTACAGAGAAACCTTTCATGAGCTCTCTTGTTTTTGAAAAAAAAATGCACCTTTTTTTTTTTTGAAGAAAACGATTTTTTACTCCAATTCCCAGACCCATTAAAAATTCTGGATTCATAAATATTCGAGATGGCACTAACAAATACGGAGTAGAGGAGGTAGAGAAAAAGATTAATTTGCCCCGTAACATCATGCAAGAGAACACCCCGGTGAAGACTTCTTCACATATACAAAGAAATTCAGTACATAGAAACCTTTCATGAGCTATCTTGTTTTTAAAAAAATACACCTTTTCTTTCTTTTTTTTTTTTTGAAGAAAGCAATTTTTTTATTTCAATTCACAGACCCATTAAAAATTCAAGAGAACACCTCTGTGAAGACTTCTTCACATGTACAACGAAATTCAGTATAGAGAAACCTTTCATGAGCTCTCTTGTTTTTGATAAAATACACCCCTTTTTTTGTTTTGAAGAAAGCGATTTGTTTACTCCAATTCCCAGACCCAGGAGACTTAACTATGCTCAAGTTCACCCAAAAAAAAAAAAAAAATCTCTTTTCAGTTATTGAATTTAGCAAATTAATAGGGAGTACTTGGATGACTAAAAGAAAGTATTCACAAGAAGCCTGTTAATTGTCTCTTTATTGATAGTAATTAATATTGCCGAGGGTGTGCTTCGCTGTAATAATATATATCCATTAAACCTTTTAATGGAGTTCGAAATAGATAAGAGAGAGCGGATCAGTATGTAGTACGGTGCACACTCCATTTAATTAACCATTGAAGTCTACGACAATCATATTATTAGGTTGCTCGGTGTAAGGTTTCAGATACAAATTAAAGGAATTAGATCTTTTTAAACATACCGAGAATGAGGATGCTACACTGTAAGTTTGTCTTTTGCATTAGTATTGTATCTAAACATTGAAAACCTGGCATCATGTATTGCTAGCTCATTGAGTAATACTAAGATTTCGGCGCCCCCTTTAAAACTAATATAGTAATATATTATTAATATAATATTATAATAATAATATTTTATTAATAAAATATTTTTATTATTGAAAAAGGAAACGAATTTTTTCCTATAAATAGAGGCATTCGGATCCTTATTTGATATCTCATTCCAGTTGAGAAAAGAGAGCATTTGTGAGAGAAAGATTGAGAGAGAAATCTCTTTCTCTATTTTGGTTCTCTTGGGTTTGGGATCTTGTAAGTTCCATTTTTTGGAACATTTTTATATCTCCTAGTTGTGGGTATTTTGGGTTGAGAATTTTCTCTCATTTGTGATTATACCCAGTAGTTGTAATTCTTATATCAGTGGATATTGGAGATATTTGTCATTGCCCGTGGATGTATGTAAGTTACCGAACCACGTCACTCTTGTGTTATACTTTTTAGTATTCTTTGTTCGATTCATTTGTCGGTTAATATTTGTGAGGTGATATATTGTCAATTAAATTATTTAGGAAAAATTCTGTTAAAAGGACTTACGAGTCTAAGGAAGTCAGATTTTAAGCGAAATCGTTCGTCTCTCCTCCAACTTCCTGGGAATTTTTCTTAGTCTAATTTCTTAGTACAATTGTTCACATTCGGTGGAAACCAACCCAATTTTCACATAAAAGAATCTAAAGGGCTAATAAAGCCCTATTTATGGGATTCACTTCGGGTGTGAAGGGATACCGACTATGGTGTTTATCTTCAAAGAAGAGTATTTTTAGCAGGAATGTTCAAAAGGGTAACTAATGATTCAGAGAAAAGTCCACAACAGATGGAGGATACTCCACAACATGTGGAGTTTGAAACAACCACAACCAAGACAATAGAAAACCAACTGCAGGAAAATGACACTCCAGGAACAGAAGAAGGCGTTGGAGTAGAAGAGGTTTTAACTGAAGAACTTCCTCATTAGGAAAATTTACTTATTGTCAGCAGTAGGCCAAGAAGGGATTTTAGAAAACCTGCTCGTTTTGATGAAATGGTGGCCTACGCATTTCCAATCATTGTTGAAGGTATACCTCTGACATTTTCTGAAGCTAACAATAGTTTAGATAAAGAAAAGTGGATAAAGGCTATGGAGGAGGAAATGCAGTCCCTAGATAAGAATCTCACCTGGAAGCTAGGAAGGCTTCCAAAGGAAAAGAAGGCAATTGGTTGTAAATGGGTTAATGCTCAGAAATAAGGATTTCTAAATAAGAATGATGTCCGCACAAAGCAAGACTCGTAGCTAAAGGCTATGCACAGAAGGAAGGACTTGACTATAATGAGGTATTTTCTCCAGTTGTGAAACATTCCTCCATTAGAATTCTTTTGGCTTTAGTAGCACAATTTGATTTGGAACTAGTTCAAATAGATGTGAAGACAACATTAATTTAGAAGAGGAAATCTATATGACTCAGCCTGAAAGATTTAAAATTCATGGAAAAGAAAATTGGGTCTGTAAATTGAACAAATTGTTATATGGCCTAAAACAATCACCTAGGCAGTGGTATAAGCGGTTTGATCAATATATGATTATTCAAAAGTACACCAGAAGCAGTTTTGACCATTTAGTGTATTTTCGCAAGTTACAAGATGGATTATTCATTTATCTTCTCTTGTATGTTGATGGCATGTTGATAGCATCAAAGAATCAAGAGGAGATTGATAGAATGAAAACTTAATTGAGCAAGGAATTTGAAATGAAAGATTTAGGTGAAGCAAAGAAAATTCTCAGCAAGGAGATCATGAGAGATAGAACGAGGGGTATACTTTGTTTGACACAAAATCAATATTTGATTAAGGTACTACAACGTTTTGACGTAGATGAGAAGTCTAAACCTGTAAGTACCCCATTGACACCTCATTTTAAACTAAGTGCTTCACAGTGTCCTAAGACAGATAAGGAACGAGAGTTTATGTCAAAGGTTCCTTATGCAAATGTAGTGGGTAGCTTGATGTATGCCATGGTGTGTACAAGACCAGACATTTTACACGCAGTTGGAGTTGTGAGCAGGTATATGTATGATCCAGGGAAGGGACATTGGCAAGTTGTGAAATGGATTCTAAGGTATATTCTTAAGACCTTAGATGTTGGTTTGATGTTTGAGAAGGATGATAGTATTGGTCATCAAATAGTTGGATACTGCCACTCAAATTATGCTGGTGATCTGCATAAGTGTAGATCAACTACTGGTTATATATGTACTCTTGAAAAAACACTAGTTAGTTGGAAGTCTACCTTACAGTCCACAATTGCCTTGTCAACGATTGAGGCAGAATATATGGCCATTACAGACGCTGTAAAAGAAACTATTTGGTTATAGGGGTTACTTGAAGACTTGGGAGTTGGTCAAAAACATCTAACAGTGTTCTGTGATAGTAAGTGTTATTCACTTAACAAATAACTAAGTATATCATGCTCGGACCAAACATATTGATGTTCTGTATCATTTTGTGCGAGAGATCATCGAAGAAGGTATAGCTCAAACCCACAAAATCAAGACAGATGACAATCCTTCAGATGTTTTGACCAAGGTGATAACAGGGATCGAGTTCAGTTATTTTTTGAATTTGATCAACATCCTTCAAATTTGAAGACGTCGAAAGGCGCATTGGTTGACACTCCTTATTTTTATATGTGGATGAGGAGAATTCGCCAAGGTGGAGATTTGTGAGTGGGGTGGCTCATGTACTCCATTCACAAATTAAAATAATAATATATGAAAGGGGGTTGATAAGCCATTGTCCCCCTTTCAAGGAAAAATGAAGTCAGCATCTTTGATGCCGACCATAGGCGGCGTCGAGCCGAAATGTTTGATTTCGGCACCGCCTTATTGGAAATTAGGAAAAGATAATAATATTATATTATTATAATTTTATTATTTTTTAGAAAAAAGACCAAATACTCTCTTATAAATAGAGGAGTTCAGCTTCTTAGCTCTGATACCAAAAGTCGAGAGAGCGTTTGTGAAACAAAGTGAGAGAATTCCTTTCTCTGTTTGCTCTCAAGATGGTTTTGGGACCTTGTAAGTTCCATTATTTGGAACATTTGTATATCTCCTATTTGTGGGTATTTGGGTTGAGAGTTTTCTCCCATTTGAGATTGTACCCAAAGTTGTAATTACTTCAACAGTTGATAGTGGAGATATTTTACTGTTGCCCGTGGATGTAGGTAACTGACCGAACCACGTAAATCTTGTTGTTATACTTTTGAGTATTCTTTGTTCGATTCATTTGTCGGTTAATATTTGTTAGGCGATATATTGTCCATTAAATTATTTAGAAAAAATTATGTCAAAAGGACTTACGAGTCTAAGGAAGTCAGATTTAAAACGAGACCGTTCGTCTCTCCTCCAAGTACCTGGGAATTTTTCTTAGTCTAATTTCTTGGTACAATTGTTCACATTTAGTGGAAGCCAACCCGATTTCCACAACATTGAGAACGTAGAAGACTGCGTGTACCAGTTGAGGAGTGCATTGAGGGAGATGGGTCATCTCAATGGGTCAAAGAGGGGGATGAGGATCGACAACATTCAGACGTGCATGAGTGCTGCTCTAACCAATTATGATATGTGCATGGATGGGTTGACGGAGAATGAGATTAAGGGAGAACTGAGGGACCGAGCTAGTGAGGGGTAGGATCAATGGGGATTTGCAGTTGGCTAGTAATGCCTTGGCGCTCTTCAATAGCTTTGCGAGGGAATTAGCACCTGAGGGACCCCATATATAGTTGCCATGTCTTTCTGATCATGATCTCTTTAAATGTCTGTTGGAGTACTGCAGGTGATCGATGTTTGTGTGCTGATATTTTGTTTTGTTTCTTTGTTTTTATTCTTCATGCAGTGATCAATGATAAACATAAATACGTGTAAGGTTTCTTGCATGTGGAAGGTGTCAAGCTTAATTAGTTTGATCCTCAAGCTAGCTCATCTATGATCTATCAAAGAGGAGATTAAGTCTAATATTTAAGGCTGGCTATTTAATTATTTAGTCATTTTTGATAAATTTTCTATTCAATCAATGGTATTAGCAACCTTGGTTTGGTTGCCTTAGGGGAATATCTTTCAGCTAGTTGCTATATGGATACCGTTTATTATATGAGAAGTGAGATGCGTACTGTGACTTTTTACTGTGAGTTTTTACAGTGTGACGTGGCATCCTCATTGGCAATCCAAGTAAGAGATTGATAGAGTTTTATGAAAACCGGATCATTGTATTAATGATAATGAGTGTATATATATACACCTAAGTTACAAGGAAAAGAAAAATATACCCTTGAAGGGTAGAAAGACATAAATGCCCCTATATACATATATTAACATCCCCCCTCAAACTCAAGATGGGGTGAAAGAGCCCAGTTGGAGTTTGGAACACAAATACCGAAATCACGACGAAGTAAGAGATTTGGTAAATAGATCTGCAGTCTGATGTTCGGAGGGAAGATACAATAAGGCGAGAGTGCCGGTGACACAGTGATGTCATACAAAGTGACAATCCACTTCAATATGTTTGGTCCTCTCATTAAACACATCATTATGAGCAATCTGAAGAGCACTTTTATTGTCACAATGAAGTGGAGTAGTAAAATCCAGAGAGACGCCCATATCTTGGAGTAACTAACGAAGCCAGACAAGCTTAGAAGTATGTCAGCAATAGCTCTATATTCAGCCTCAGTACTAGAACACGAAACAGTACATTGCTTCTTGCTACGCCAGGAAATCAAAGAGTCACCTAAGAAAATGGTATAGACTGTGGTAGACCGACAATCTGTAACATCCCCAGCCCAATCAACATCAGAATAGGGAGATAAAGTAAGACTGGAAGCAGAGGAAAAGATCAAGCCCCGATACAAGCTGCCACGAACATAGTGCACTATACGTAACACTGCTACATAATGAACAGAGCGAGGAGCAGACATGAACTGACTGACTACACGAACAACATAACTAATGTCAGGACATGTAATAGTTAAATAGATCAAGCCACCTACTAACTAACGATAGAGAATAGGATCAGAAAGTAACGCTCTATCTGTGCCTCGAAGCTTAACATTAAGTTCTAAAGGAGTATCACAAGTCTTATTATCAGTGAGACCAGCACGGTTGAGCAAATCAATTGCATACTTGGCCTGAGAAAGGCCATGGCCACTAGATAAGGAGATAACCTCGAGACCAAGAAAATAGCGTAGGCGACCAAGATTCTTCATTTCAAAACAAGTATTCAAGTATGCCTTAAGATCATAGATGCCTTGCATATCATCACCAGTGATAACCATATCATCCACATATAACAACAAGAGCACAATACCACGAGAGGTCTGGCTAGCAAAACAAGGCAGAATCTTAAGAACTCTGACGATAACCAAACTGAACAATCTTCAAACAGAAGGTGGAGAACCAAGCACGGGGTGCTTGTTTGAGACCATATAAAGCACGACGAAGCTTACATACTTGCCCCGATTGATGAGGAAATCCTGGTGGGGGCAACATATAAACGTCCTCGGCTAAGTTACCATGTAGAAATGCATTTTTCACTTCCATTTGAAATAAAGCCCAACTCCGAACATAAGCAATGGCAAGTAACAAATGAACAGAAGTCAATCGAGCAACAAGAGCAAAAGTCTCCTCATAATCAATACCATACTCCTGTGTATAACCCTTAGCCACAAGACGGGCTTTATATCGATCAACAGTTCCATCTGCCTTAGTCTTGATTTTATAAATCCACTTGCAGCCAATTGGAGACTTACCAGGAGGAAGATTAACAAGATCCCAAGTATGAGTCCGGGCCAGAGCGCGTAACTCTTCATACATAGCTTGCTGCCAAAGAGGGTTAGAGGAAGCCTCTCGATAGGAAGAGGGTTCATGATCAGAGGAAAGAGTAGAGGAATAACAATGATAATCAAGTAAACGTACTGGAGGCTGACGAGTGTGAGATGGATAGCGAGACGGACCAATAGGATCCTCGGGTGAGGAAGGGGTGGGCGAGCTGAGAGGTGAATCCGAGGATGACTTAGGGGCACTAGATGAAGGAGAAGACGTCGGATCCAAGGAAGGTACATGAACATCAGGCAGAGAAGGCGCTGGGGACGGGGAGTCGGCAGACCGTGAACCTGCAACAGAGTCAGGCATAGCAGACACTGAAGAAGAAAATGGATCTGGGAAAAGATCAAAGGCAACCGTATAAGATACATCACAATGCGAAGTATGCGAAGGCAATGAGTAAAAATGAACTTTTTTCCAGAAGGTAACATGTCATGAAATACGCAATTTCTTAGTCAGAGGATCATAACACCAAAAACCTTTTTGTTGGGTACTGATAAGTGCATATTTTCGCAGATTTTGATCACTTCAACTTAATTACTTTGGTTACATATTGGGCATTATTTGAGTTTATTTGCAAAGATTTATCAATTTTTAGTTTTGAATGGGTAAATTCTATTTTTAATTGATAAAAGGTGTGGATCGAATTAGTTGTTTTTCATGGATTTACCTATCTTTCGTATTTTGATCATAACATCTTAGTATGTGATCAAATTGTAAAGATTGAAGATGCATTGGAAAGCTAACAAAGAAACCTACAACATTTGTCTTTTCCAGTTTCTCAGAATCGGGATGCGTTGTGGTCGAAATTGAGCTCAAAAGTCCTGTTTGTTCAAGTGAAAGACCAAAGAAGAAAGAATGAAACATTTAGAAGCCCACACCCAAGAAAGTGCAGCCCAATAATCACCAAGTTGAAATAACTACCAGGACGAATTAATCCCAGAAAGACAGCCCCAATCAAGTGGAAACAAGGGCATAAAATCGAATGACAAAAATGCCCCTTACCTTAAATCGTATTTTCACTCAACTACCCTTATTCAATTCAACCAGGAAAGAGGAAAAAGAAGTGATCAGTTGCAGAAAATATGGGGAAAACGTGAAAGACACTTGGAGATCGTGTAGAGGATAAAGAGAGGGCAGTTTTTGGGCCATTAACTTGGAGATTAAAGCAAAGAAGTGGCTGATTAATTCAGTAACTGCTGTATTGAAGAAGGAAAAGAAAAACAGTCCGAAAATCACCTATAAATAGGGGTTTTGTGATCTTCTTGAAGCAGAGACATGGAGCACGAAATTTTCTTTGGAGAGTAGAGAAAGAGGGAGATTTATCTTGCCCTTATCACTCCCTTGCAAGAGACTGAGAAAGGCAATAGAGACAAGGTTGGGATATGCTGTAGAAGTGGAAGAACCCATTGGAAGCAAGTTGGTTTGTTGTCCGTGGAGGGGAAACGATTCTCTTTGGGAGACGTGTCACAGCAAACTCTCAAAAGGGGAAATTTCCTGAACTTAATTTAATTTCCAACTTCTTATGCTTTGTTCCAACTTTGTTCTTTATTTGTCTTTCGAAAATCTCTTGTACCTTGGTTTTTGTAATGGTTTGGCTATTATTTAGATTGTTTGGACTTCATTAAATTTAGTGTTGGTACTTTTGATATTTAAATCACACTGACTTGTAGTTCATAAAGTTTTCATCTGCATGAAATTGATCATTTCATGAGTGTTGATTAAATTTACAGCTTTTTTCGTTTTGTTATGCACAAGGTAAACAAAACGGTTAAAAGAAGCAAATAGTTGGGTTTGGAGAGGCCACACCTATCTTAATTTCAACTAAAGAATGATTTAAACAAACTATTTTGAACATGCTGGTATGTTTAGTTAAGTTTGGGTTGATTAAATTCGTACTTAAAATATGAATTAACTAGAACCTTTGCTCAATTGGTTTTAGTTATATGAAATTAAGGGGGAGTCCACCTAATGAACTTTTCTTTGTCAACCTATCAAGAGTATAACAGCAGATCTAAGTTTTAGTTATTACATTTTCAGCCAAGGGATTGGGAGTGAAAGGCGGCAAGTAAATTGTATATAGTAGATAAATAGTTCTTTGCTTTATTTTTTAAGTTTTCACCAATCTCCCATAAACCGTGTAAGATTTATGTATTCCTATTAAAATAAATCTTAAATGTTATGTACAAAACTCCTCGTGGGATCGAACCTTTCTTACCTATTCTTTGTTGTGAATTATTTTTGGAGTTAAGAATTGATTTAATTTTGTGGCAACAACGACATGTCATCAAAATTTTGGCGCCGTAGCCGGGGAGAATTGTTTGCTTAACTTAAAGAATACATGTTTTAGTAGTAAAGGTATTTTTTGCTGTTTGATTAAAATATTTTCTTCTCTTGTACAGTGAATGAGACTGCGAAGTGGGAGGATAGTTGGTGAAGTATTTGAAGTTGAAGGCTTCCGAGGTATAGAAGAACTTTTTGAATAGGAAGAAGAGCCACCACAAGATCAAATAGAATTCGTGGCTGACCAAGGCATGGCTGATCAAACTCTTAAGCAACTTTCTCAGCCCAATCTTGATGATCAACCTCTGAGCATAGTTCTTCCTGAATTAAAACGTCCACTTAAGCTTAATTCAGGTTTTCTTAACTTGCTTCCTAAATTCTATGGACGTGCAGGTGAGAATCCCCATAGACATTTAAAAGAATTTTTAGTTGTATGTTCCACCATGCAACCTGAAGGAATTGAAGATAAACAAGTGAAATTACGTGCTTTTCCTTTTTCGTTGCAGGATTTTGCAAAGGATTGGCTTTATTATCTTGCTCCTGGATCTATTATTAGTTGGACTGATTTGCAAAAGGCTTTTCTTGAGAAGTTTTTTCCTGCTAGTAGAATAGGATCCATAAGGAAGGAAATTTGTGGAATTAGGCAAAATCCTAATGAATCCTTATATGAGTATTGGGAAAGGTTTAAAAGATTGTGTGCTAGTTGTCCCCAACACCAAATCAGTGAGCAATTGTTAATTCAGTATTTTTATGAAGGTCTTTTACCACATGATAGGGGAATGATAAATGCTGCTAGTGGAGGTGCTTTAGTGGATAAAACACCAACACAAGCTAGGCAATTGATATCTAACATGGCTCAAAACACTCAACAATTTGGAGCAAGAAATGATGTAGGACAAGTTAGGAAGGTGAATGATATTAATGCTAGTATTGTTCAAGAAACATTGAAAGAGAATGCACAACAAATTGCTAATTTAACTACACTTATGTCAAAGTTAGTTATGAATGGAAATCAGCAACCACGTGCTTGTAGAATTTGTATGGACTTATCTCACTCTACTGATTTGTGTCCCACTTTACAGATTGAAGACGTCAATGCTATAGGAGGATTCCAAGGTCAATCCCAAAGGAGATATAATCTTTTTTCCAACACTTATAATGAGGGTTGGAGAAACCATCCCAACTTGAGATATGGTAAGGTAACCAGAGGCAAAAATATTTATCCAATGCACCTCAAACTTAAGCCTCAAACTCATCCTTGGAGGATTTGGTTAAACAACTCACAACTCAAATTGGTCAGGTACATTCTCAAGGTGTTCAATATCAAAGGAAAACTGACACTCATTTGCAGCACCTAGATACCCAAATTGGGTAAATTGCCAACTCATTGAGTAACATTGAAGCTCAACTTTCTAGTAAGCTCCCAGCTCAGCCGATCCTAAATCCTAAAGAGACTGCTAAGGCTATAACACTTAGGAGTGGAAAAGAATTAGAGGAACCAAAAGCAAAGGGGAGGGAGATTGAGAAAGAGTTGGAGATAAAATCAAGAGGTCAAGAGAAGAGTGAGACTATCGAGAGAAAGGGAGATGTTGTGAATCTTGGGAAGGAGGATGTCAGTCCTAGGATTCTCCCTAGTGTGAAAGAACCACCACCTTTTCCTTCTAGGTTTACAAAATCGAAAAAAGAAGTTGTTGACCAGGAAATTTTAGAAACTTTCAGGAAAGTGGAAATAAATATACCTCTCCTAGATGCTATAAAACAAGTGCCCAGATACGCCAAGTTCTTGAAGGAACTTTGCACCAAGAAAAAATAGTTCAAGAGTACTCAAAAGGTAAGCATGGGGGAGAACATTTCTGCTATGATTCAAAAGAAAAGTCCCCCAAAATGCAAAGATCCATGTATGTTTACTATACCGTGTTAGATTGGAAATTTAAAGTTTGAAAGATGCATGTTGGACTTAGGTGCTTCAATTAATGTTATGCCAAGATCTGTCTATGATTCTTTAAATCAGGGACCGTTAACTAAAACTGATATTGTGATTCAATAAGCGGATAGATCAAATGCATACCCAATAAGAGTACTTGAAGATGTTTTAGTTCAAGTAAATGAATTGGTTTTTCCAGCTGATTTTTATGTACTTGACATGGGTGGTGATTCTTCTGATAATGTGCCATTGCTATTGGGACGTCCATTTTGAAAACTTCGAAGACTAAAATTGATGTTCATGAGGGTAATTTGACCATGGAATTTGATGGTGAAGAAATTAAGTTCAATATCTTTGATGCCATGAGATACCCTAGTGACATTAATAATGTGTACTCTATTGGGATTGTTGATATCATTGATTTGATTGTGCAACAGGTTTATGAAATTGAAAATTTGAATGAGTGGCTCCAGGAATATGAAAGATTGGAATCTTCATTCCAGGAAGATATGGCAGCAACACAAACATTGCCCACATTGAGAGTTTTAGAGATTTCTTCAACTTCTATGGCTTTACCATTATGTTCTTCTAAAATGTTGCCTTCTATTTTGTAGGCACCCAAGCTGGAACTGAAACCCCTTCCATCTCATATGAAATATGCCTTCCTTGGTGATGAAAACACTCTTCCTGTAATTATTTCTTGTTCTTTGGTTTCATCTCAACAAGAGAAATTGTTGAATGTGTTAAAGGAACACAAGGAGGCTATTGGTTGGACTATTGCTGATATTAAAAGTATAAGTCCCACTTTATGTATGCATAGGATACATTTAGAGGATAATGCCAAACCATTCAGAGATGTTCAACGTCGATTAAATCCTCCAATGATGGAGGTTGTGAAAAAAGAAATTTTAAAGTGGTTAGATGCAGGGGTAATATACCCTATCTCTGATTCCAAATGGGTAAGTCCTATCCATGTAGTACCCAAGAAGACAGGAATGACTGTTATAGAAAATGCAAAAGGGAAATATTTTCCTACAAGAATTTCCAATGGGTGGAGAGTATGCATTGATTATAAGAAGTTTAACCAAGCTACTAGAAAAGATCATTTTCTACTACCTTTTATTGATCAGATGTTGGACAGGTTAGCAGGAAAATCTTTCTTCTGTTTTGTAGATGGATATTCAGGATATATTCAAGTTCCTATAGCTCCTGAAGATCAAGAAAAAACCACCTTTACATGCCCATTTGGAACATTTGCATTTAGGAGAATGCCATTTGGACTTTGCAATGCCCCTTCTACGTTTCAAAGATGCGCGATGAGCATATTTTCAAATTTAATTGAGCATAATATGGAGGTATTTATGGATGATTTTACTGTTTTTGGTGATTCTTTTAATGAATGCCTCCATAATTTGTCTCTTGTTTTGAAAAAGTGCATTGAGATTAACTTTCTGTTAAATTTTGAAAAATGTCATTTCATGGTTGAACATGGAGTTGTCCTTGGACATATTGTAAGTGCCGAAGGGTTAGAAGTTGATAAAGCTAAAATAGAAGTGATTAGCTCATTGCCTTATCCCACATGTGTTCGTGAAATCAGATCATTTTTAGGGCATGCTGGCTTCTATCGAAGTTTTATCAAGGATTTCTCAAAAATTGCATCTCCTTTATGTGCCTTGCAAAAGATGTTTCTTTTAATTTCAATGATGAGTGTAAAAAGGCCTTTGATGATTTAAAAATCAAGTTAACCGCAGCTCCTATTGTTCGATCTCCTAATTGGACTTTACCTTTCGAAATTATGTGTGATGCAAGTGACAAAACAGTGGGTGCTGTGTTAGGGCAAAGAAGAGACAAGGAACCTTATGTAATTTTTATGCTTCTAAAACACTTGATCCTGCCCTACTTTAGGCCCTGTCCCAAGAACCTTCCCCGTCGATGGATCTTGTACCTGACAGGCAGAGGAAGAAAATGAAACATGAAGACCAAGATAATGCAATTGTCCAACAAACAACAGATTCATGGACAGACGAGGTACATAGAGAACATCAGGAAAACAGATTCCAACAGATGTACGAATAGTACCAGAATATTCAACAGGGAGTTTAGAGCCATCAGCAGTATGAATAGGTGAAAAAGGCAAACGAGAGGAAGAGGACATAGAAGTAAAAATAGAAGAATCAAATGACATATGATTAGATGCTCCAGAATCAATAATCCAAGAACTCTTACCTGAATTGGCAAAGAATGCAAAGACTGAGGAATTACCATGACAAAGACCACCAAGAGCCTTAATAATCACATCCTGGATATCAGCAATATTCAGTGAAGGAGTGGGGGAAGGAAGTATACCAGATGAATCATCGGTAGAGACAGAAGCGGCCGTATTGCTTCGAACAGAATGATTAGGCGGACGCCGCTTTGTAATAGCTGGAAAGTGATATTTCATATGCCCATATTCTTTACAATAACGACATCGTACATGAGTCATATCACGATGAGGGCCAGGTTTACTTGCTGTAGAAGGAGGACATCAGGTAGCTACAAGAACAGTGTCGGTAGCTCTGAACGGCGAAGTAATGGGTCCCCCAGTATGACGACGTGTTTCCTCTGCTAGTAACTCTGATAAGGCAGCTTCAACAGAGGGCAAAGGATTCCTATGAAGCATAGAGGACCGAACAAACTCATACTCATTATTGAGTGCCATAAAAAACTGAACCAAGTGCTCTTCATCCACATATGTCTGAAAAATAACAGCATCAGCATTGCATACAAACTTTGGAGCTATAGCACCTAACTAATCCCACAACATAGACATCTGAGCATAAAAATCTGAAATAGACTGATCAGGGGTCTGTCGAAGAGATCGGATGTCCATCTCTAACTTGTACTTCTAAGCGAAGTTCGTGCCCTTATGTCTGTGCTCTAAGAATAACCATGCATCTCTGACATATTCATATTTCCCAACCTGCTGGTTAAGAGAATGAGATACAACGCTAGCTAACCGTGTAATCACGCGGGAATTATTAACTTCCCATTCCTCTATAGCTTTAAAATTAGAACCATCTGCAGTACTGACTGGCATTTTACAATCACCAGAAGCATATTTCCACAAATTACAGCCTGGCAAAAAATTACGCATGAGAGATGCCCAATGAACATAGTTCGTGTTATCCAATTTCACAGGCATAAGTGGAGCATGATCGGATGAAGAAGCCATTAAAAATAGTAGTCACACAAGCAAGAATTAAGGCACTGTCAGCTACCTCGTGCTCCGCAAAATATATATTAAATCAAGACAGCTCAAAGAATCAGTTGTAACTCAGGATACAGTCCAATCTCCCAAGAAAAATATGTTCACCAAGGTGGTCTGGTCCAGTATGAGTGGATTTGGTCTGGTTCAATCCTGTCCGGTCCGGTCAGAGTATATGTGATTCTGGTTCAGCCTGACCCAGTCTGGTTCAGCTTCAATCCGGTCCGGTCCGGTCAAGATATAACTGATTCTGGTTCGGCCCGGTCCGGTTTGGATATAACTTATTCTGGTTCTGTCAGGTCGGACCAGTATTGCACGAAACCCTAATGAAGGGAAGGAGAAGCAAGCTACGGCTTCCGTGCGGCGGCGCCCGGCAAATCACACGGCGACGGCCGACAAATTGCACGGCAACGGCCGACAAATCGCACGGCGACGGCTACAATAGCAGAGGCGTCGGTGACGGCGATGAGAGCAGAGGCGTCGGAGACGGCGATGAGAGCAGAGGCAACGGCAACGGCGACGACAACGAGAGCAGAGGCAATAGCGACGAGAGCAGAGACAACAGCGACGGCAACAGTAACAAAGGTGATGGCAACGGCCGGCAAATCGCAAGGTGACAGCGACGATAATATAGGCAACGGCCAGAAGAAGAGGCGACGACAGCGGCAACCGGAGATGAAAATTGGAGAGTTCCAGCACAAAATAGGTCTCCAAAATCAGAATCGGAGCTTGTATCGAAGGTTTGGAGAGGTTCTCAGATGATTGAGAGGGAAAACAAGCGGAAATTGTAGCCGATTTCAGATCTGAGAAAGGGGGAAAACGCACGATTAGTTGACTCGCCCTGTCGTGACTTGTTCTTATTGTCTGAGTCAGATCCACATGAGACCGAGTTACAGAGACAGAAACATCAAACTGAGTCTGAAATGGGTTTGCCGAGTCAAAACTGAGTCGGTTCTGATACCATGATAGAGTTTGATGAATTTTCTATTCAATCAATGGTATTAGTAACCTTGGTTTGGTTGCCTTAGGGGAATATCTTTCAGCCAGTTTTTATATGCATACCGTTTATTATATGAGAAGTGATATGCGTACTGTGACTTTTTACTGTGAGTTTTTACAGTGTGACGTGGCATCCTCGTTGGCAATCCAAGTAAGAGATTGATAGTTTGATGAAAACCGGATCATTGTATTAATGATAATGAGTGTATATATATACACCAAGTTACAAGGAAAAGACATAAATGCCCCTATATACATATATTAACAGAGATAAGATAGGAACTATCTTCCTATTCTATAGGGAATGGTTGATGCCGTCACAACCAAAGGCGCATGGTCTCTTCTCGAGGAAGTGTATGGCACTGTTACCCGTTCTAGAGTTCAACAGCTTAAAACCGAACTCCACCATTGCAGCGCGGCACTAAATCTATTCACGAATACCTCGTTCATGCGAAATCCTTATCTCTTGCTCTTGCCAGTGCTGGCAAACCCGTGGATGAAGATGATCTTATTCTGTGTACAATGCGAGGCCTTGGATCCGAATTTGATCCAGTTCTTGCTGTTATTGATGCTCAGACACCTCCTCCCACGTTCTCCTTCGTATCAGCTTTATTATTGGACCATGATCTTCGTACCAAGCAGAATCAGCTTCCTAGAGTTGCTCTCACCGCCACCACATCTCCTGCACCTTCCAGGCCCACTATTGCACGTTCTGGCCTGGGCTCCTCCACCAACTTGTCTCGAGGACGTGGCCGAACCCAATCCACTCCTGGCGCTTCCTCCTCTAATCCTTCTGATGGCTCTTCTGTCGTCTACTACCGGTGTGGTCATCCCTATCACAAGGCCAACCACTATTAGGCCCCTGAAGCAGCACTACCCGCTTCCGACGCCCTATCAGCTTCTTCGCAATCCAATCAGCAGACTGATGACTGGTTTTTAGACTCTGGCGCTACCCATAATATCACGCATGATCCTAGTGACATTCATGGTAAGAAATTATATCATGGCCACGACTCCATTCTCATAGGCATTGGCCGTCGTCTCACTATTTCCCATTCTGGTCCCACATCTTTAAGACTGTCTTCTGGGACCCCAGCTATTTTTTAAACTCTGTTAGTCCCGTCCATTTCAAAGAAATTGCTTTCCGTTTCACAATTGTCATGTTCTAACAATTGGATTTTTCTGTTCACCCCTTCTGGTTTTACTATTCGAGATTTGCAGAACAATCGGATTCTACACCAAGGCCCGCTTAAAGGTGGTTTGTACCCGCTGTCCGTCACACCACATCAGTGCTTCTTTGCAAATAAAACCAAGCCAGTCAATTGGCATTTCCGGTTGGGTCACGCATCCAATCACGTTCTTCACCTTCTATCGTCTGCACTTCACCATCTGATTTCGACAAATAACGAGCCATGCCATAGCTGTCAATTGGGCAAAAGTCACAAATTGCCCTTTTCCTCCTCTTCAATTTGAACAACAAAGCCTTTAGAGTTGCTCCACTGGGATGTTTGGGGCCCAGCTCCCACTACTTTGGTCAACGGATTCCATTTCTACTTAATTATTGTTGATGATTTCTCCCGATTTTCATGGCTTTTTCCAATAAAAAGAAAGTCTGATGTCTATTCAACTTTTTGTCACTTCATCCCTCTCATTGAAAATTCTTGTGGCAACAAAATTAGATGTGTTCAAAGTGACGGAGGTGGTGAATTTATTAGTTCCTCGCAGCAACATATTTTCAACATTTGCGGCATTTCTCAACGTCTTTCAAGTCCGGGGACGCTAGAACAAAATGGCGTCACTAAACGGAAGCACCGACATGTGGTAGAAACTGGCTTGTCCTTATTAGCACACTCTAATTTACCGAAATCATATTAGTCCTATGCCTTTCTTACTGTTGTTCATTGCATAAATCTTCTACCTTGCCTCACTATTCACAATCAAACACCTTATTATCGGTTTTTTTGGCACTACCCCAACATACACTCATTTACGCTGCTTCGGGTGTCTCTGTTACCCATTTTTGCGCCCATTTAATATTTCAAAACTTGATTTCAAAAGTTCGGCATGCTTTTTTCTTGGCTACAGCACAAGACATAAAGGCTATCTGTGCCTTGACATCAAAAGCCTTCGGATTTACATCTCCCAGCATGTAATTTTCAATGAAAAAGCCTTCCCGGGCTTGATTACTCGCTCCCGCACGGCTTCTATTCCATTTGCTTGCAGGCCCTTTCCAGCCATTCCACGAGATTTACGAAGTGTTGTATCTCCATCTCCGGCGTCTGCCTTCACTACTTCTTCACACAGAGCTACTCCAACGATGGGGGCCGATTCATCTCTTCTGCCTTTCGCACAAGATGATTCCAGAGCCCCACCAAACGCCGCCCCTCCTGCCGATTCGCCATCGCCAACCCGACTGAGGGTTCCTGCAACCACCGAACCCGTCGTGCGCGCTCCGTGCCGCTCCGTTCCTTCCTATGCTCGCTTCACTGTTTCAACATTGACGCGCGATCAATCCCGACGGCCTGCTGCTCCGTTCCTTCGTCGGCTGCTTCCTTGCTCTGTTACGAAGATCGCCGCCTCCTCAAGAACCGGTGGCACTCGCCCAACTGACTCCGCCTGTCCGCCTTGCCGATTACCTGTTTCTGCTGCAGTTCGGCCTCCTTCGTCTTCAAACCCGAAAGCTGCTCATCTGCCCTCCCGGACCTCCCCTGTTTCACATCGTTCTCCCGTCCTCTCTGCCTCGCGAACGACAACTTCGGTTTGTACTTCTTCACCTCTGCCGTCGACTGCATCTGTTCTTTCAAAGCCGCTGGAGCCTCCTTTGCTGCACCAATCAATTGTTGAACAAGCTCTCGTGCCTCATGTCCCGCACGCCGCTGCCCATCCAATGGTCACTCGCCTTCAAGATGGGACCCGAAAACCCAAAGTTTTTATGGCTGAACGACATCCGTTTCCCGCATGCCTTGCTTCCGAGCTTTCTTCAGTACCCCTTGAACCATCTTGTTATTCAATTGCGGCGAAGGATCCTCGCCGGCAGGCAGCCATGAGGGAAGAAATTCATGCACTTATTAAAAATAATACATGGTGACTTGTTCCTTATAATCCTAACATGAATATTGTAGGGTGCAAATGGGTTTACTGTGTAAAACAGCGGTTTGATGGTTCAATTGAGTGGTACAAAGCCCGTCTCGTGGCGAAGGGGTTTCATCAGCAACCTGGCAGAGATTACAATGATACCTTCTCCCCAGTCGTTCGTCCAGCCACTATTCGACCGGTTCTTACTTAAATGGCCCCTTCGCCAGCTTGACGTCAAAAATGCATTTCTCCATGGCAACCTCTCAGAAGCTATTTTTATGAGACAACCAGAAGGCTTTATTGATTCATCTCGTCCCACAAATGTTTGTCGCTTGAATAAATCCTTATATGGCCTAAAGCGAGCCCCACGTGCTTGGTATTCAAAATTGAGCTCTTTCCTACAGCAAGCTGGTTTTATCGGCTCTCCACATGACTCATCTATGTTCCCTGTCATGCCAGGGCTACTCTTATCATGCTCATTTATGTTGATGACATTATTATAACGGGGTGAGCCATTGTCTGATCCGACTTCATATCGACAACTCCTTGGGAGTTTACAGTACCTCACATTGACTCGTCCTGATATTACTTACTCAGTCAATACACTGTGTCAGTTTATGCATACTCCTTGCTACAACCACCTTCAGGTTGCAAAGCGGATCTTAAGATACCTCAAGCACACTCCCACTCATGGACTTCTCTTCACTCCGTCATTTCATCTTCGAGGCTTCAGAGATGCAAATTGGGCCGGTTGTCCACTAACTTGGCGTTCAACTAGTGGATTTGCTATATATTTGAGACGCAATTTAATTTCATGGGTGTCCCAAAAACAGCGCACAGTCTCCAGGTCAAGCTGTGAAGCTGAATACCGGGCTTTGGCATCCCTCAACACTGAAATCATTTGGACACTTCATGTTCTGAATTTTCTTCACGTTCGCCAGCCTGCCAAACCAACTCTTTTTTGCGACAATGTAAGTTCGATCTTCTTGGCTACCAATCCCGTTGTACACGGACGAAGCAAACATATCGAACTTGATATCCACTTCATCTAGGAAAAATTATTAGCTGGGATCTTCCAATTGCAGCACATCCCCAGCTCCATTCAACCGGCCGATATCCTCACCAAACGACTTTATTGTAACCGCTTTGAGCTATTAAGGGCCAAACTCAAGGTTCTGACTCCACCTTGAGCTTGCGGGAGGGTGTTAACATATCCATATTTTATCTTCTACTTACCCAATCTAACAAATTTCTGTTTTAGTATTCAAATTTCATGCTTGTAATCATCCCTGTAAATCTGAACTTTTATGTTTACCCAAATCTGTAACTCATAAATACCTGCATACAGAGAATAATATTCATTCAATTGCATTTACTCTCACAATATGTGCCAATACATTTGTTGATCACAGTGTATACTTACACTATATATGCAGAGATGATCGGAACATTATTAATTATCTACATAGGTTTGGCTGTTCCACGGGCTGTTAAATGGGGCTTCCATTCAAAGCTTAAAATACTTCTCCTTACGACCGGATCTGCCTCTCTCTGATGTCTCTCCTCTGCCCCTAAAGACTTGTCATCGACAAGCTGGTGGTTGTTTGATTTCAGCTTGTGAGGCAGTTTTCCATGAAGTAGCCGTGTGTAGGTTAAGGAGCATAAAAATTCGTAGTAATAGGTAGTGGTAGAATTGCTTCATTGTTCCAACAATAAATAAAGCTATAAGAACATGAAAAAACCACCGAGTTGCATTGGAATGCCTATTCAACAAATTCAAAGCGAGGAAGAAGAAAAACCATCTGGTTTAGATAAATGTAAACACTTTCATTCACAAACTGTAAATAATTGAGCTGCACTATGTTCCTTTCCCTCTCCCTTACATGTTCCATTTATTAGGAGTTAGGAATGAGGGGGTGGCACATTGGAAACAGAGATCATTGCCAAAGGGTGGAGGGAGGAGGGTAGACGGCAGAGGGCGACAGTGCCGAGCAAAATCTTTCCTAATTGCTTCCATGCCTTCTATGCACTTTGACATTTTTTTTTAGAAACTTTACCCATGGAGACTTTTAACTTTTTCTTTCCCTCCAAAAAAAAAATGGTAGCGAAGGATATAGTTTTCATTGTAGCAGATACAATTCATTAATTTCCTCTCTGTTTCTGTTTGAGAAAAAATATATATGACACTTATTATAGGTAATTTTTTTGTGGGTTACAGTATGTTCATATCTTCATCCTTCATGCAATGAATTAAAGCCGATTTACGGAAAATCAGGGATTATGGTGGGAAAGTAAATGCATTTTTTTCCACCCAAAGAAAATACTGGAGCTTTCTACATAATAGCTTTTACTATAACAAATATTTTATGATTTTATCTGTAAAAAAATATTTTTTCTCAGGTTTCACCTTAATTTCAACCTAATTTTCTAAAAAAATTGGCGATTTTTCCATTAACATGCATATTTTCAATTTATGTATCTTGATCTCCCTCCTCGACCTTTTCATTTTAACTTAAGTACTGAGATAAATCCTGCCCGTTCCTCCTCTCTGCTTCTCTGCGATCAGCCATCAACACGTGTAGCTTGCGATGACTCATAATCTATTATATGTCTTGAAAGAGTACTGAAGATAAGGCAATGCTTGTGACCCCGCCTCAAGTGTACTCCATCGACGCCATTAATGGGGGTAATTGGTTGTACTAATTACTGTCCAAACATGCCAATAAAGAATTTTAATGGCGGCCTTCAACGGTGATACTTGACAGTCTTCTATGATTCCACAAAGGATTTTAATTGGGGTAAAGCTTTGATGGCTATGAGAGCAGCGAGTCATCTTTCTTCGTCCTTTTTCAACATTCAATTCGCCGATGGAACGATCATTACTGTTGAGCTTGATCGGTGAACAAACGTCCATTATTTGAAGAGAGAATTAGAAGAGACAGAGTGGGGAGTGTTTCTTCAAATACCCCTTTTCACTAAAAAAATCTGTTTATTTTACTTCATCTACTTGTCATAATTGGATACAAAAATGGGTCACGAGTCTTTAGAATTTAGAACAAGAAATAAAACAACCTCAAGTCACTTCTTTTCTCTGCTTACAAATGGACGAGCACGTAGTTACCAATACATGGGGACAGTTATAGGTACGTACTAGAACCAGCCAGCAGAGACTTCATTTGTCAGCAGAGAAAAGAAGTGATTTGAGTTCTTACCTAAATAAATAAAGGGTGAGTCCGAGACTTCGAGCCCCTGAGACTTCATTTCATTTGCTAAAAAGTAGGAAATATGAAATGCAAATGAACAGTACTGATGCATGTATATATCAGAAAAAGAGTTTGTTTTTTTTATATGCACAAAAGAAAGAAATTAAAGAATAACAACAAAGTCATATAGTGTGCACAACTTAACATATGTATGATAGAACATAATATAAGCTATTCATTCATATACGAATTTCACACTAATTCATAACCTTATAAGTTCCGTCTTATACTAATTAAGATGTTCATTAATGAGCCGCCGGTGGAAGATATCTTTGGCTGCCATTGACAACCCCCCGCAGAAAAAAAGACTCTTAACTCAAAAAAAATTGGGTCACGGCACCGCAAAATAGACTCTACTCAAAAAACCCTCATGGGTCACGGCACTGCAAAATAATGTAAGGATGCCCTTTAATTAGGAAAATTAAGCCAAAGCCTTTAAAATTTATGAATTTAATATTCTCCAATTGCTTTATATATCTACACACTTTGGATAAAGAATGCATCACCATGGATTAAGACGTCAAAGGGAGTCCATGCACGTTATCTTCTTGTGTAAATTAAGGACCATTCAACGAACCTTAAGTACCAACTTGCTAGTCGTCCAACTTGACAACTTACAGACGTTGCATGGTCCATTTTGCATCTATCTTGCTCGTGTCTTGTCTAATTTGCTATCGGTTACGCAATCCTTGTTTTATGTCGGTCCTTTACGTCCCTACTACTTTAATTCATGCACGTACTTTTTTAAGTTGGAGGTGTTATTTAGGGTGGGTCTTTGGATTTTTGGAACTGTTTTAAGACTCAGCTGGCAGAAAAAAATCGAAGATATTTTGGCTAAGATATTTTCTGTAATATCTTCTACTAGCTTTACTCTCACAACAAGAAAAAGGATTATCTTCTTCGAAGATTTTTGTGGTGGAAGTAAGAAATTTGTAGGTTGGAACGACATAACTTAAAAATTTGGGTAATTTGGAATTCTACGCTAATATTATATTTTTGCAGATAGTAACAACATGAAAGAACAAATTAAATAGACTTGGCCAGAAAATTTTGAAAAACTCAAAAAGTAGAATTAGAACATTTTTTCCCAATTCCGCCAAATTATCTTATAATTAAGTGCATACACAACTTACTTAAGGTACTGGATCTTTTTACAAGGTAAATTATAAATAATTAGGACCTTGTAATTAGATATTAGCTCATGTATCCCAAATACTAATCTAAGGCACCTTCCTGATACTACTCGAGTAGAAGACATATTAATGCTGCTGGAAGGGATATCCGAAAGGCAGGGAAGGCGGCCGACAGAGAGGGTCGCCCTCACTGCAGCTCATGTGATCAACTCCCCACCCCCTTCCCAATAATCTTTTCTTCGGTGCCCTTTCATGGCCGACTGCTTATATCAGAATCCCTCCAAATATTGTTACAGTACTACTAACAACTTGATCTAGTGGAAATATGATTGCAGACCCCAGTTCTTCTCCGTGGCCTCCCCCTATAAGAGAGCCTACGCCGTTTCTCCTTCCACCCTCATCCCATTCTTTCTGAGATCTCTTCCCTCATCAGTTACGCATATCAATTGTCCTCCTCTTCCTCCCATATATATCTGCGGATTTAGCAAGCTTAATTAATTGAGAGATGGAATACGGTTGTGGTAATGATCTTAAATATGGGACGACGTCTCTCTTATCTTTCTCTCTTCACCTCTTTGTTGCAGCTTCCCTGATGATCATCCTCTCAGCTGGGTCCTGCTCTGCCGCCAGAGTCGTCCCTAGTACTGCTCATACTAATAATGCTAATTATCAAGTGTTCATCCGGACCTCCTGCAGAGCCACCACTTACCCTCGAGTTTGCGTCGCTTCCCTCTCCGCCTACGCCGACACCATCCAGACGAGCCCCCGAGCGATGGCCCACGCTTCCCTCTCCGTCACCCTCTCCGACGCCCGCGCCACCTCCGCCGCCCTCACCAAAATGACGCTCCGCGGCTCCTTCGGTCTGAAGAAGACTACCATGAAGCCCGGGGAGAAGGCCGCCATGAAAGACTGTTTGGAGAACTTGTCCGACTCCGTCGACGAGCTCCGGCGGTCGATCGGGGAGATGGGTCGGCTCTCCGGCGCCGGTGGCCCCGATTTCGAGCTCAAGATGAACGATATCCAGACGTGGGTCAGCGCGGCGCTCACCGACGACGACACCTGCCTGGACGGATTCGAGGAGATGAACGGAGATGTGAGAAGGGTGGTGAGGGGGAGGATCCTTAATGTCGCGCACCTCACCAGTAATGCTCTTGCTCTTGTCAACGCCCTTGCAGCCACTTCCGCCCCTTAAATCAGAGTTGTAAGAATTTAAGCTATATACTACGAGGTTGAAGACGATCAATTTTTCCTTTTTTTTTCCAGTAGTTCTACATGGTAGAAGGTGGAAGAAGATTAGATGATCAGTAAGTGTGTACTATATTATCGACGTGTGTACTCTGTAATTGTACAAATTTGAAGTACTTGCTAGAATTTATACTGTCGTTACTCTTGCACGATTGGAAATTTTTGTTAAGGACTAACCCCGTAATAATACATAAATTAACGTACATAAATTAGGGACTAATTAATTAAGGAGTTTATGACAGGTGCCATCACCTTATCTTGCTTGCTTACGGGAGCTGTACCTGGTTTATTGCCTTTTTCCATTTTCTTTGTATATGATAAGCATCAATGAAGTTGGTTTATAAGCTTGTCTCTCCCAGAACATCCTCCACAAATTCCAAGTTAGTTTCTCTTCCTCCTTGGTAAGTCAAAAAATTGCCGTCTAATGAAGTGACCTCACCTTCTCGTTAGATGCAATATGGCATACAAAAACAGAGTCTGAAACAGAGGAAAATGAGTTTACGGAATAAGGAGAGATGTAACTTTCATCTTATGTTAACCTTTGAATTTAAATTATTGGGTTTTCTGATCTTCGAAAGAGATACGACCTTAATTGCATCTCAAAATTTAGCAACGATCAGCCATCCCAAGTGTCTCTTTCCAAGCCTCTGCATCCCAAATATTCTACAATTTTTCCAAACAGAACACGGTCAAAAAAGGCCAATTCAACCTACAGTATAGTAAGGTCAGAGTCAGAAGAAAACTTTTAAACATTCATTGTTATAAATCAGCATGACGATGACTTCGAAAAAAGTCAACCACTAATCAGCCAACGAGGAGAATAGAAGAGCAAGGAAATCTGAACTTAGACAAACTATGTAAATATATTTGGATTTTACAGATGAGTTATTTGGTATTATATTCTGAACTTTGAAGAAGTTCCTTACAAAGTATAGTGTATCAGAAATGACAGCAAGTAGCACATTAAAAAGAAAGGTAGTCCTTTTATGACAAAACTCCATCACAATAAGCACTGATTCCTAAGGACCATTGAGTTGTATCGTTGACGACTTGTTTAATCGAGAAATGGGACTCCTTGGAACCATCAGGCGCTAAATTATATATTTGATCCAAAGATATGTAGCGAGGTGGGGTATAACCACTTTGTTCCTTAATTTTATCCCCGAGAGACTTCTAATGAATTACAGACCAGAAAAATATTCAAATCCCGGTTACACTCTATTTTTTTTTGTCTTTTTCTGAACTTTTATTGTGTATTTCGTTGAAATTCATATGAATTTCAAGACCCCCCCCCTCCCGGGTCCCTCTAACGCCTCTAGGGCCCCCTCCTCTTTCGGGCTCCTATCTCGGGCTCCCCCATCCCCGCCCGGTCCCATTTCCCCAAAGAAACACCCCTCCCATCCCCAATCCCCCTGGGCCCTCCCCCCTCTGGGCCCTCAACCCCCTCTGGGCCCTCAACCCCCTCTGGTTCGCCATCGTTCGGGTCGTCATTGTGCTGTTTGCCTTCATCTGGTTCATCGATGCATGGATTCGACGATGTTTGGCTCACTGTTGGTCCGAATCGTCAAGTTTTGTGTTCGATGTCCGTCATTTTTCCACTGTCTGTCATGTTCGCTGGCCGTAGTATTCGACGTCCGTCGCATTCGCCGTCCGTCGCATTCGCCGTCCATTCTCCACCGCTGAAGGGTCGGACATCATACGGCGAAGTTGTTCTTCGAAAGTTAGGGGTGTTCATTCGAAAGGTGTTTGGGAAGGCTTGTACCAAGCAGGGGAGGTTTGTATCGAGCAGGTGAGGCCTGTACCAAGCAGGGGAGGACCTTTCTTGGCGTGGACATTCTATTTACAGTACTAAAATTGAATCTTTTTTTCTTGGCGAGCCCAAATCTTGAATATCGAAGAACATCATAAAACCGTTGCGTACTACAATGGTTGGATCTATAATTGATGAAAATCTCACGGTTTCAGAAGTTCAATCATCTTCGCAGGTCATTCATCACCACTATACCCAGCAAGACAACTCTGCATTTCCGAAAATGAATTTGTTGGATTAATCTAACTACACCATATGGGATCCCCCCATGCGGATGCGCATTGGAACACGAGGGAAGATTGGTTATTTGACTGGCGCAAAGGCTGAACCCCATATGAATTCTCCAGGGTATGAAAGTTGGGCCACTGAAAATGAAAAGGTCAAAAGTTGGCTTATTGACTCCAAGAGACTTCTTATGAACAGATATATTTGTCTCCCTACTGCCAAAGATATTTGGGATGCTGTGGAGAACACTTTTTATGACTATTCAAATGAAACTCGAATTTTTGAATTGAACAAGAAGTGTTTTGAAGCAAAGCAGAATAGTCGACCAATTCCTACCTACTACAACGAATTGGTGGCCGTGTTCCAGGATCAAAGGATGACCTCTCAGAATAATAATGTTCCAGTTGTAGTCCATGAAACTTCAATGATGTCACGATTGTGTGTTCATATGTTCTTGAGATTAAATTCAGAGTATGATCAGGTGCGTGGAGAGATTCTGCACAAGGAACCTAAATTTTTCCTTAGAACAGAGCTATGCCTACATCCGCAAGGTGCAATATGAGAAACCGGCCATGGGGCGATCTGTACCTATGGAATCCTCTGTTTTGGCTGTCCAGAGCAAGGCAGTTACTACTGCTTGTCGTCCTACAGGTAAATCAAATCCAAATGCTAATAAGAAGTGCAATTTTGTGGAGAATTAGGTCATAGCAAGGAGATGTGTTATGAAGTGATTGGCTGCCCTGATTGGTTTGACATCACAAAGAAGCCACAAAAGAATATAAACAAGGCTGCCATGGGAACTTTTGAGAAAGAACATCGAGACAATACTTCTGCTAATGTCGCACAATCAGGTATACATTATAAAGTTATTTCGAATAGTACATAGATAATTGATTCAAGTGCATCTGATCATATGACAAATAACCCTACCTTTGTGAAAAGTCTTCGAGCTTCCCCTCAAAATGTTGTCTCTACTGCTGATGGTACTCCAACTCTGGTTATCGGAGAAGGTTCTATCCATCACTACCTTATAACTTATTGTCTCTCTCTCTCAAATTATTCTAACACTTGCATGTACTGTGACATTCTATCCATTTTTTTTTGTGTTTCAGGACATTCTAACTCGGCAGCTTCTTGGTTATGGTGTTAGAAGGGGGAAATTGTACTACTTGGATCTGACAGAGACTGGAGAAAAATGTAAGAATTTTTTAGGGCAAACTAATCAGGTTACAAGGATCGATAGTGGGAGGGAAGTCGTATCGTTATGGCAACGTCATTTAGGACATCTCTCTTTTAGATATCTTAAAAAGTTGCAACTTCATTTGTTTTCAGTTGTTAGTGAGTCAGACTTTTATTGTGACATTTATGAACTGGCCAAGAGCCACCGTATTTCATATTCACCAAGTATTTATAGATGTCTTGTGCCTTTTAGGAAAATTCATTCAGATGTTTGGGGTCCTGCCAAAATTCCCTTATTTTCTAAAGCTCAGTATTATGTTACGTTTATTGATAATTGTACACGCGTGACTTGGGTCATTACTGAAAAATAAAAGTGACGTATTTGAAATGTTTAGTGATTTTTACAAAGTGGTGGTGACACAGTACCAACAATTCATCAGGGTTTTTCAATCTGACAATGGTGGACAGTTTGTAAATACCCGTGTGTCTGAGTTTTGCGGATCAAATGGAATTTGTCATCAAACCTCCAATTCTGGTACTTCTCAACAGAATGGTTTAACAAAACAAAAGAATAGGCAGTTGCTGGAAGTGGTTCGTGGTTCCTTGCTTGGCATGAATGTACCTCGATCCTATTGGGGTAAAGTAGTGAAATCAGCAGCATATGTTATCAACTGTACTCCCTCACGAGTCATAGCATTCCAGAATCCTTAAAGTAAGTTTCATACACTTTTGTCAATCCCATCTATGCCAAATTTGGAGCCCCGAGTGTTTGGGTGCACTACTTATGTCCACATACCAAAACCACAAAGAAGTAAACTTGATCCTCGTGCAAAGAAATGTATTTTTGTGGGCTATGTAGAGTTCCAAAAGGGATACAAGTGTTAAGAACCGCTCACTGGCACCTTGCATACAACTCTTGATGTCTTATTCCGTGAATCCAAACCATATTACTCAAGGGGAGTTTCTCAGTCTTCCCTTCAAAGGGAGAGCAGTAGTGAAGGGAATTATCGTTCTATTGCTGATTGTGATGTTTTGGATGAACTAGAACACTTGGAGGAAGAATTTAAAGTTTTTGTAGCAGTAGAGAATGATGGGCAGATAATTGACCAATCGGTTCCTAGTGACCAATTCCCTCATGAGACAGAGGTAAATGATCAAGGAGAATCTGAAAGAATTCACACACACGACATTCCCCCTTCTACATCAGCAACTGAAGATCTCGCTCAGAATGATCCACCTAAGGTACCTTTTATCTCTTATGAGTTTTTTTGTGTTAGAAAGTGTAGAACCTAGAAAGTTAGAAAGGGTTACTAAGGGAATTCCTAGAAACTAATATGAACCAGACATCAAAGCCCAAGATAAGTATCCTATAGCTAGCTTTATGTCTAACCATAGGCTTTCTAAGTCATATGCACTTGTTATTGATCAATTATCTACTGTATCTATTCCTAGTAACGTACAGGACACATTGAAGGATCCAAAATGGACAACAACAATGAATGAAGAATTGAAAACTCTTCAAAGAAATGCCACATGGGAGGTAGTAGACAAGCCTGTTGGAAAGAAGACTGTAGGATGTCGTTGGGTGTTTAATGTGAAGCTTAATGCAGATGGAATTATTGATAGATACAAGGCAAGATTAGTTGCCAAGGGATATACACACCACCATGGTATTGATCATGCGGAAACTTTTGCACCTGTGGCGAAGATCAATATTGTCCGAATTTTAATTTCGCTTGCAGCAAATAAAGATTTTCTATTATAACAGGGTTGTTAGATTAGAAACTAATAAAGACACCCATTGAGATAAATCATGGACTTGTTGTCCTTCCTGATCAAGTCCCTACTGATAAAAGGAAGTATCAACGTCTAGTAGGAAGGTTAATTTATCTTTCTCATACTAGACCTGATATTGCTTATGTAGTGAGTGATGTGAGTCAATTTATGCATTGTATAAGTGAATAACATAATTTATGCATTGTCCTAGTGAAGAACATATGGATGCAGTCTTCTGTATCTTGAAGTATTTGAAGATGGCGCCTGATAAAGGATTACTGTTTAAAAAGAATGATATTGTAGAAGTTGTTGGATATACAGATGTTGATTGGACTGGTGATAAAACTGATAGACGCTCTACATTAGGGTACTTCACCTTTGTTGGTGGGAACCTTGTAACTTGGCGCAATAAGAAACAGAAAGTTATATGGAATTTGTGAAATGCTATGGATTTGTAATGTCTTGAATGAGTTAGGTTTCAAACTTCAGAAACCTATGGATTGACACATTGATAATATAGCTGCCATTCAGATTGCACATAATCAAGTTCAGCATGATCGAACAAAGCACGTGGAGGTTGACCATTACTTTATTAAAGAGAATCTTGACAGGAAAGTTACTCGTTTTCCATTTGTTACCTTAGAGGAGCAATTAGCTAATGCTTTTACTAAAGGGGTATCTCAAAAAGTGTTCGACAACTCAGTTGACAAGTTGGGTATGATAAACATCTATGCACCAATTTGAGGGGGAGTATAGAAAGTTGTATTTTTTATGTATAGAATGTGTATAGTTAGGAGATTCTAAATATATTGTAATAATTTTCTTTTGTGAGACAAGAAACCCAATTGTGTAAATACCCTTGTTGTGGGATAAGTTAATAAGACACAAAAATTGAAATTCTACACCCTCCCCCTCCGGGACCCTAACTCCCCCCTCCCCACCCAGGCCCCCCTCCCCTTCCCCTAGACCCTAAAGCGTAAATTCTAGACCTAAATCCTACATCATAGACCCTCCAAGAGACCATAGACCCTGGACCCTACCTTAGACTCTCCCTGAGATCCTAGGCCCGACCCAACCCAACCTGCGGCAAAACAAAGACATTACACTAACAGGGGGTTAGTCATAAGAGTTTTCACTTTCAGGGACACTAATGTCCTAGAAATTAAGGCTTTCTCCTGTTAGTTGATCTTCAAGCGACTGAGACTTTGATTTCTCCCTTAAATTCGGGGAAACTACAAAATCCCCATCCCCGTGTAAATTAGATGGCCCGTTGAGAATTCCGTCTCTTTCCCAGGGGTGGAATTCTCAACTCCCTCGAATTCTCCCTGCCGAAAGAATAGCTCAACGCATGGATTGCGGCTTTGCAGCTCGTCGTCTTCGCTCCTCCCGCTATTTCTTCTTTCTTCTTTTCTGTAATCATTTCGATCTCTTGGCTTCTGTTTCTATCTTCGCTCTTCCTTTATATCTTCTCTCTTTCTCTCATCATTTTTCTCTGTCCACTTCTCCGCTTCTCTCTTTCGCTCATCATTTCTATATCTTTGATTATCTTTCTCCCATCGCTTCTCTCTTTCCCTCTTTGCTTTTCCGTCTCGTCTCGCTCCTATCTCTCTTTTTGCTTTTGAAAGATTCCATGGTCGTGATAAGAGGTATGTTTCGCTTCTCCCTTTTTCTTTTTTGCTTCACTTGTTTTTTATATTCTGTCAAGAATTTATTTTTTCTGGAATACAATATATAGTAGCATAATAGAAACCCATTCCCAAATGTCCACTGAAATTTGTTTACTTTTGTTGCCGATTCCCTTGTTAAATGTGTTTGCTAAGCATGTGAATAAGATATTTGCTTATCTTCATAGTCGTGTAGGAGAATAGAAGATTAATAATGGCTGTGAAAAAGCTATGTCCACTTTTTCATAGTCGTGTATGAAAAAAGCTATGTCCACTCTTCATAGTCGTTTATGAAAAAAGCTATGTCCACTAAGATATTTGCGTATCTTCATATGGGTTGCATTGCTACACTACCCCTGCTACATTTCTTTAGTGGTTTGGCCTTTTCCATGAAATTGCTCATCTTGGTCAAGTTTAGCTGGCGGATCATCATTGATGAGGGCCCCAGTCTTTTTGCATACAACATTTTGAGTTTGCCAAAGATATGCCACTTCAGGCTGTCTTTAAGCAGGTTTACCGTTGTAAGCCCAATTTGGCATTTTGGAGCCATGATTTTGTTTCTCAGCAAATAGGGTAAGCATCATTAATTTTAGAATAAGAAAATGCTCTTGAATTCTGAGATTTGAGAGATTGTTTCATTAAAGTTGTGCTATTTGATTTATCTATCTTTTTATCAGCGGGTTTGCTGATGCTTCATTAATTATGTATTCTATTATCTCTCCCTCATAAGACAGGATTGATGTTCTTCCAAGTGTTTGTTTATCCGAATAGTATAGCAGACTTCTTAGCTTCAGAAAAATGCCCTTTCCTCTAAGGAATTAAATTGATTAGGCAGTAGTATGGACCACGTGAATGATTGTTAAGGTGCTAATGTGGCAGATAGAGATATATTGAAGGGCTTATAACTGAAATCTAAGTAGTTGTGAACATATGCTGAGATATTCCTCATAGAAAAGAAAATTTGTTGTTTTACCTACAAAAAATAGCACTTCAATAGAAGAGGTGGTTATTGAGGCACACTGAGAGTAGGTAAACTGCTTAAAGGGAAAGAGTCGCAGTCGGGTAATTAGGTAGGATCATAGCAGGACTTATAGAGAGTTTGATAAAATTTAAAAAGCCATGTCACCGAGGATGAAGAAGGCATAGCATACTCTGTGATGTATACATTTGCCTTGTTATGCTACCTAATATTGATAATCAATGCTACCTCTTTTTTTAAAAAAAAATATTATGGTACAAATCAAAGCAATAAGGCATCTACATGTTTGCAAAGTTCAAGCAGTAAAAACCATGCTTGAATCTTTGATTGCTCCGCTTCTTATGAGTATAGAATTGAATGCTTTATGTTATTTCATCTAATAGCTTTAAGTTAGTATCTAATAGTAAATTATGAAATATAATTTTTTTTTATCTCTACAGATGTCAACTGTTCAGCAAGAAAAAGAGAAAAATGTCAGTAATAGCCAAGGAGCACGAGTGAGAGGGGCTTACATGGCATGGACTGGAAGAGAAAACCTAGTTATGCTTAATTTATTAGTAGAGTTAGTTGAAAGGGGCAACAAACTGGCAGATGGGACATTTTCAAAAGCTTTAATTGAAGGTGAAGTACTACCTAAGTTCAAAGAAATTTGTGGAAGTAACAAAAAATTTGAGCATTACAAAGCAAGGTGGAAGACATGGAAGAGGACATACTCAACCATAGCTGGTATGTTGAGTTGCGGCAGTGGATTTGGATGGAATGCCGATACTAAACGAGTAACCGCAGATGATGAAGTTTGGGACGGTTACATCAAGGTAAAATCACAATTTCCACCCTTCAATATTAAATACTATATGAGATACTGACATAATATAATATCTTATTACTGTAGAGTCACTCTGATGCCGCAAAATATAGGGAACAAGGTTGCGACTACTTTGAGCAGCTTCAGATTGTTGTGGGAAATTCAGTAGCTATTGGAGTTTTTGCTCAAGGGGTGTCAAACCAAGGTGTTGATAACCCAACTGAACTAGATAGTGTGGATCTTGAAGGAGTGAATGATGAGGTTAACAACTATGAAGCTTGTGATGAAGATTTAAATTTCAATGATAGTTCAACAACAATGAGGAGTAATGGAAATAATCAAAGGTCCACAAATGCATCTCCGACATTCAAGCGAAGAGCAAAGCCACAAGCAAAGAACAATGAAGATGTTGCTAACTCTCTTTTTGAGATTGTTGCTGAATTGAAATCTATGAACAAGAAAAAGAATAGTCAACAATGGTTGACAGCTGTCAACGAAATTCCTGATTTAGACCCAATATTGAAGTTTATGGCACCAGAACTTTTAAAGCTTCATGAGAATTAAGTTGCATTTATTGCAATGAATTCAGAAGAGCGTAGAGCTTGGTTAGCTTGGAAGGCTAGTAGGACCTAGATGAATGTTTGTGTTTTTTTATCTTCAAAAAATAGTTGAATTTTGTGATCAGTTTTTATAAATAAATATAGCTACTTGCTGTACATAGAAGTTAAGTTTATGGGATATATATCATTTTTAATTTTTAATAAAATATTTTGTTAATTCTACCTTCAAGAATATTATTTTCTCAATCGTTATATTTTTTTTATGTTGCAGCTTTCATGTCTGATTCAGAATCATCTGAAATACAACACTCTGATTCATCGTCAGATGATGAGAAGATGATGATAATGGCTGCTACTAGTGCTAGCATTGCTGCTTATAATTTAATTATTAATAATAAATCTCCACGTCAAAATTTTACTACAGAAGGTCCTCTTTAAATAAGAAGAGCACTTTCAAGACACCATCCAGAAGATTTTCGGTCAAGATATAGGATGACGCCAGTAGCTTTCCTCAAATTACGCAAGATATTACGATCAAAATCTTTACTGAATGATACAAGATCTGTTCCTGTAGAAGAACAACTAGGAATGTTTTTATTAACAGTTGGGCAAAATCAAAGATATTGTGTGACACAAGAGCGGTTTCATCGATTAGTTTGGACAATTAGTTCACATGTTAATAAGGTTTTAGATGCTATTGTGAAGTTAAATGATGAATACATGTCATCTGTCTCTACTGTTACCCCTTGCAATATTCGATCTAGTCATCGATATTATCCCTATTTTAAGGTGAGGTACTGATTTTTATTTTTCAATATTACTTTTACTTTTATTTAGTTCCTAATTTTATGTGCAACTATTTAGGATTGCATAGGAGCTATTGATGGGACATATATTCCAGCTTTAGTGTATGGTGATGATTCGATCAGGTTTAGAAATCGGCATGGTAAACTATCACAGAATGTTTTAGCTGCATGCACTTTTAATCTAGAGTTTATTTATGTACTTGCTGGTTGGGAAGGGTCTGCAAATGATGCTAGAGTATTAAAGGATGCATTGCAGAAGCCAAATGCACTTAAAGTACCACAAGGTAAATTTTATTTATTTATTATTTTTTGAGTAGGTAAACAATAGTTTAATGTGTATTTTCTTGCAGGAAAATATTATTTAGCTGATGCCGGTTATCCAAATAGACCAGGATTTTTAGCTCCATATCGTGGAACTCAATATCATTTGCAAGAGTATGGTAATAATATTCCACAAAATCCAAAAGAGTTATTTAATCTCCGGCATGCATCATTGAGGAATGTGATTGAGAGGATATTCGGTGTTCTAAAATCTTGATTTGTTATATTACAAACACCACCACCATTTCCATATCCTATTCAAGTGAAGATAGTGCTAGCGTGTTGTATTCTACATAACTATCTTTGTAAAGAATGTGCAAGTGATGAATTTACTCCAGAAGAGCAAAGCCAACAACCATCCGATTTTAGTGAAGCAGAATTTGGTGACGGGGAATCTTGAGTAACTCAATCTCAAGTGGAACTACGTATTAGAGAATTATATATTTTATTAATTTTTTTATGTATGTATTTGACTTTTTTACATTATATTTAGATTCATTTTTTTAAAAGTACAACTTTTATTCATATAATTTAACCTTGATTTAATTAATAAAATATTTTCATATTTTTTTAATATAAAAAATAAATTAAATAAATTTTTATAAATAACTGAAATTTATTACTAAGTCTTTTTCCATATAACAATGTCTCCTAAATTCTCAATGTTTTAAACTAACAAAAAAATTCAAATTCTCAATGTCTTCGACTATCAAGAGAAAGTTTTCTCGGAGATTTCACTTTCAGGAACTCCAAGACAATGAATTCCTTTGAATTCTCCAAAAACATTAAATTCTCTATGCACTAACCCCTCCTACATTGATTTCCTAAAGTAGAACAGTTGGAAAATGACAAAAACAATGACACAGAAATTCATGGATGCTTTGAATCCCAAACTTGCCACATAAGATATAAAGATGAGTTAAAAATATAATTCACCTGGTTGTTGAAGTTTGATAGGGATATAGAAGAATACCGCAGAACGATGAAAAAAAAATTCATCGAAAAATAAATGAACAGAGAATTGTGCCTCCAACTAGGGATTATCACCCACGATGAAGCAAAAAAGCTGGATTAAAAGAATAAACAATTTGATTACTTTGCTTCAATCACATATAGCAATGGTGCTTCAGGCAATTCGAATTTTAACCCACGATCCTAAAATTAGCCTTCATCTTCTTCATTTGACCATCCATACTGACTAATGGCAATTTGTTACAGGAAAGAGGAACACATTTAGAGATGGAAACATTCTTAGAAGCGAGAAAGCATCGGCCATTAGAAGAAAGACGAAAATTTCAAAGAAAGAAGAAACGCACGTCCGAGGCGACCACCATGGAAGGCAACGGACTTAGGACCGATTGAGAGCGGCAGTAGCAAGCTGATTGGGAGGCGGTACAGGCATGGTTTTGTCTATGGTTTCAGGAGAGAGACACTCTTGGTATTACTTCAAGGTTATCAAACTGCAAAGAAACCGAAGGACCGGAAGCCAGGAGGCTTCATTTTTCGGAGGCACGCAAGAGGAAAAATGGAAGAGAACGTAACTGCGATGGCATTTGATAGTCTTGGGATTTCGAAATTATATGTACGCTGGCAACTGACTAGCTTAAAGCAGAAGAGGAATGGAAACAGAGAAGACTGAGAGAAGCGCTTCCGCGTCCTCGATGCTGAGAGACTTACTGGAATTGCTGACGGTGTAAACAATCGATGCTGAGAGAGAGACATCGAAGATGTGCTTGGGCTGCCAATTAGCGTCGCCGGAAAGAACAGAGAAGGTAAGCGCGGGCTGTTCCCTTACCGGACGGACCGTATAGTGGAAGAAAATGAACAGAGAAGAAGAAGAGAGTTTACAGAAGAAAATGTTTCTTCTTTCGTGATTCTTCTTATTCCTGTTGTTGGCGGCAACACGACGTTTTTTCTCTTCACCATCTTCGACTTGGGTACGCTTCTGTTGCAGGACATTGACGCCGGAACTGAGGACGGAGAAACCAGAGCGCTCTGTTCCCCACTCCCGTCGCCGCTCCTTTCTTGGCTCCTTTCCACGCTCATTTCCGCGCTTCAAACTATCTCAAAATCAGACCAGAAACCAAATTTATAGGGTGGTGATTCAAATTTGAAGATGTTAACGGTCAAATTAAAATCAACGTAGGATCTTATTACCGGAACATGTGTTTTTAATTTTGAGCGTTGCCACACACATATATCGCTATTTGCTTGATTGCGATTCTAAACTGACATTGGTGTGGTTAGATATGCTAAATGGTAGACATCTTATATCAACAAGCAACTAATTTCATTAATTAAAAAGAAATTAATACGATTGAAACTTGTCCACATGAGAAAATGTTAAACATTGGTACTTAACCAATCATGAGAAAAAAAAAAAAAGAAAATTCAAGTCCAAATACTTTGATATCATTTTCACTCCCAAATGGTTTTCCGACCAACCTTGAAAAAACCTTTCACATGCATAATTGATTACAAGGGTCGGTCATTAAAGTAACCAAGCAAAGAGATATTTTCTCTCTTTTTCTTTAGGGTCATTAAACCCAAAAGAAGCAACCCACGTTGGTGCTTCAAGCCAAAGGTCGACCATCATTTGGAACAAGGGCACCTGCCCCGGCCCCCGTTCCTATATCTTAATTTAATTTAAGATTAGGACTTGAACATTAATCTTGAAGCTACATCGATGAATCATATTATATCTTCAAAGTAATACTTGGTTGTTCAATTTAAATGCATGAACGTTGATGGTTCCCAGTAATTTATGCGCCACAGCCGACCAAAATCGTTATCACCAAATCTGAAAAAAAATAAATAAACCCTATCTATTTTGATTGGAAAATGACACAACGACCCACCCCTGTGCCCTGCATGTACGTGCGTGTAGGCCCCCTTTTCCCATCGACGTAAAATTATGACGCTTATTTTTCATGATACTAAGTCTCAAGTACTTCATAAAAATAGTGAAGTTTAACTTAAAACTATTTTAAGAAATTTTTCTGTTTCATAGTTAACGAGTTATTTTCATTTGTTGTAATATTTATAATATTTAGAATAATATTAGTTACACTTAGCCGACTACCTATCTGACACACTTGTTAATCTAAATTAAAGTTTATCCTCTAAAAAATAGAATTTTATAATAAAAAATTATTTTTAAAGGCTTAAATTAACATAGAAAGGTGACTAAGTGCGTCAAGCATTACTCTAATATTTATGTTTTACTTAGAGTATTTCATTTTGTAGTATAATTACAACATTTATCTTTTAATTTAATTATAACTTAGAGAAATTAATAAAATGTAATAAGTACTCCTAGGGTTAATTTTGCTTTCTTTTGTTTTAAACAAAAAGAAAAGAAAGAAAAGAAAGAAAATGAAGAAAAAAATGTTTATAGTCAAATGCAAGCAACCTATTAACTATTAAGTATAAAGTTTTAAAGAGGGCGTGAATCCAAAAATAGTAAGCGGAATTTGCGGGAATCCACCCGCAGAACTCGGTCCCATGTCGTTGGATGATTGTCCGCTCTTTCGTTCCGTGTCAGACCATCACCCCTTATCTCTGCAAGTCGACAGAGGTAGGGGAAAAGATTAAAAAGGAAAAAGATGATCGTAAGATAAAAGCAAAGTGAAACCATAAAAGAGAAACAAAGTTAAAACCATCCATAAAGAAAAGAGAGGGCGAGAGAGAAAGAGAGGAAGGAGGAATCAAGGACCGTCCTTGTCGGAACGCTTCAACCAAATCTTGCAAAGCAGACTGATTTGTTCTTTTATCGCGTCGGACAGAGCTCGCCCACTGATTGCTAACCCAATCGAGTTTTTTTTATTCCCGAGTTAAGTCCTGTAAGTCACGATGGAGGACGAATTAGATAAAAGTTTAATCGACTAAAATATAGCCGCAACCTTCTTCGGAATTCGGGACTCAGAAAAAAAATCAATCAAGCCGCATATCCAGGCCATTTTTTCTACTTCGCTTCTGAGACCCACGAAAGCAATAATGGAAATCTGTCAGTTGGGACCCTTGTGGTGGCCTTTACTGCGGAAAGAGACTTTTCTGCAAGGCTGCAAGTCGAGTTCTTCTTTGCTTCTTCTTCTTCTTAATTATTTTTCCCGCGCCACGTTCCACTTCTGCAACTCGGAAACGGAGTTGCTCTGAGATGAGCAATAATTCGACAAGAAGAGAATTGGTTTTTCCGAAACATCCCAAAATGGCAATCCGAGCTCCTGTTGTCAAAACCCAAAATGGCGCCTTGGATTGTTAAAGACAAGCGGCGTAGTCTCCACTCTTGCCCTTTCATCTAGAAAAATAAAATTGGGAGTGGTTAAAGATTTGGGGGTTATCTTTCAAGGATCCATCGGTTCCCCCAGTCTGCATCATTGACAGTAATTTCGTTCAAGTCGTTTTCTGCCTTCAGATGAGAAACATAGAATTTGTGGTATGAACGTCCCATTATGTCCTCTCAGAAAAACCCAGTTCAATCAAACTACATCAACTTTCACCCTTTCAGGATCAAGCGCCGTAAACTAGCAAGGAGATAATTAGATACGCCAACGGAAAGCATAAAAAATTCAGTGGAAAATATTTCTCTTCCTTCACTATTAATTATACATTACAGAGCCTCTCTGGAACTGCAAGCCACTCTCATTCTAGCAACCTGAATCACAAACCTCTTTACTCATTGCATTATATTACACATTTTTATTGATTCTACAAACCCAGTAACAAAGAAACGACTATATATACTCGCTTAAAATTACAAAACCGTTTTTGTGGATCCAAATCGACCGGAAAACGGGGATAGATGGACGGATCGACGACTATGGGTTACCGGCGGCGGTGCGTCTCTGTGCGAAACGGTTGACGAGGGCGAGGGCGTTGCTGGTGACCTGAGCCACATTCACGATCTTCGCCCTCACCGTCGCCCTCACCGTGTCGTGGACTCCGGCGAAGCCGTCGACGCAGGTGTTCTCGTCCGTCAGGGCGGCACTAACCCACGTCTCCACGTTGCTCATGTGCCAATCGAAGCTGCCGCGGGAAGAACCCGCCTGACCCAGCTCCTTCATCGACTTGCTCAGCCTGTCGACGCTGTCGCTCATGGTTTCCACGCAGTCCCTGAGCGCGGCTCTGTCGCGAGCGCGGAGCCCGCTCGCCTTCGACATCTTCGTCATGAACGCCGCCGTGGACCGGGCGCGGGCGGCGCTCACCGAAAGCGCCGCCTGCGCCAGCTGCCGCGGGCTCCGCTTGATGGCCGGAGCGTAGACGGACAGCGAGTCCACGCACACAGCCGGGAATCGGGTCGCTCCGCAGGAGGATTTGATGAAGTCCGTCGTGTCCGCTCGGTGAGGAGTTGTCACCGCCGCGGCTATGGAGAGAAGAAGGGGAACGAGAAGAGAAAACACACAAACACCCAATTTTGCCATTGCTTTGCTTTGCTACCTCTGCCTCTTTCTTTCTCTCTCGGAATTTGGCTTGGGCTCTGCAACTACATTTACTCCCCTCTCTAGTCCTCTATATATATATATATATATACCGACAGGGTACGCGGCTCTCACGCTCGCCACAGGCGGAGGAAATGGGCCATGCCCAAGGTGTTCGACAAAGTAGTCTCGACGTGGGTCGGCACACCCAACCACGTGAAATAGATTAAGGCGGGCCAGGGAGGGATTTTTTAATCCGGGATAAAGTATCCACTGTGAACCGCTGATAGCGTGTTCAGACGAGCTGCATTCCTGTATCGTCGATGGCTGCCGACGTCAAAGCTTCAGCGAGAGCAGCCAGTCATCTGCGGAAGATTTTGCGAAGGACCCGGAAGACTCCCTTGTTTACCCATGGAACAATGCGTTGTAGATTCCGTAGTGCGGGCAGTGTGGGTCGGTGAAAGCAGGGGAAGAGAGAAGTGCAAAAGAAGGTAGAGATCAGGGAAAGCTTGAAAGGAACGTTCTGGGTTATCAGTAATGCTTGCGGCTGGATTTAAGGGATATCTGTTTGATTTTTTGAAAGAAGGTTGGAAACAAGAAAGAGGGAAATCGGGAACATTACATCATTATTTTTCACTCTTCTGTTGACATTTGCGGCTCATGCTTTGATTGCGGGTTACGGTCCCTACGGATGAAGAAAGCAGGGCCCAGAGATGGTACTCTGCCTACATTGATGAGCGGAGCTAATTAAGCTATGGCATCTTCCTACGGCGCCGACCCACGCTTCAATACTCTTTAGACATTTTGAACTTTCCATAAGAGTTATTACAGACTAGCAACGTGGGAAACCGCTGCAACTACGGAAAAAATCGTCAACAAAGGTCTCAGAGATTCAGCAGAAGCATTAACTTCGAATAAAAAAAGCTATCTTTGCTTTTCATTTTGCTTCTGGGCTCGGTGCTTGGATTGTTTAGGGTGAATCGGATTGGCCTGCATAACAGTTCTATCAGCTATGTCAGAGTGGAATACGTGGAGAAATTGCAGTTTTGGGCATGACGGTTTGGTGCATAAATTAATCTTCAGTGGAGAAAAGCACTTGATAATCTCGGTAGTCTCGGTAAAAGTTATCTTCATAGTGGATTCCCACCGAATATTGAACAATTCTATCCTCTGCTGCTTATCTAACACTGTTGAATGAAACAGCCAGAATGGATCAACGAATTATGTTACCGGAAATACCTGCCGACTGATAAAAAAGGGTGCCCTGGACCTGGATTCATCGGCAATCAACAGAATAAAAAAACATATTCTCAAGTTGGTCTTTTCAGAATACAAGATGGCGAGCGTTCAACTTAGATTTTATACATAAATGACAATCTTACAGTAGGAGCAAGTGGAAGAACAGAAGCCCAAGGGTTGCTACTACCCGAACCATTCTTCCTTGCAATTTACAGAGACGAGGGAGATTTCCTATTATAACTGAAAACCAAAATACAAGCAACTTGAGACTGCATAAGCAAATACACAACAAAGTCCAAATGATATTTCATCCGGAGCACTTTGCACCAGAGAGATAAACCTGGCATTGGATAACCGTCCCTCCAATCTTAAAACCCGGCATGACCATAAAACCCACTTTAGGCCTTTCTTCGTCTTCACCCACAACCACATCGCTCACTACACTCTCCATGTAAACCTCTGAGAATTCACATTCGTTTTTTACCTGGAAAACTGTGGCCTTGGGCTCGAATGCAAATGCTAGCCTGTGCAAAAGCCAGATTGCTTTGGCTAATTTCAGAAAAGCTTGGTAAAATGGTGTCCTGGGATGCCCTCCACCCTTTACATAATTCCTCTGATCCAAGTTCCCAAAGAAAGAAGACTCCATCTTGGGGTGAATCACTAACAGGTACTTGCTGCGGCAAAACTTTCCGAAAATTGAATCCGGTTTTGGCTCAAAATGTCCAACAGGTCCATTGCTCTTAGTGCCAGAAATTGGTGGAAATAACCTTCTCTGGAAACTGTAAGACCATCATGTCTGACAGAAAAGTTTTCATCATCAAACCCACTGAACATCCTTTGGCAAATATGGGACTCAAATGCATACTTTTTGTGGGCACGCTTAGCGTAAGTGACATTAGAATGGATAGAGTTGGCAGCAGCATCAAGATCCCATCCAGCAGCTTTCATTAAATTGATCAACGGCTTTGAAAAATCATGAATGGCTTTGTAAGCTGCTTCTACAGTGGAGGAGAAAAGGTTTGGGGTCAATTCCATGGAGAAAAAGCCATTCTCTTCTTCTGAATCTTCTGATTCCTTGGTTAGCAACCCCCTCTGCTTCAGCTTCTTTTCAAGCCTCAACCTCTTCTGACTTGCTTCTTGGATTTGCTGCTGAAGCTCAAGTATCTCAGAGTCTTTTGTCTGGATTTGGGACTGAAACTTTTCACCATGACCTCATAGGTTTTAGCAGGTTCTGCTGTTCTTGGATTTCGCAGCTAAACGTGAATCCTGAGGAGACACAGAAGTAGATTTGGGGTTGTTTTCCTATAGCAATGCTTAAGTTCTGAAAGGTGCCTGAGCTCATCAATTACAAGTTTATCTGCAGCTTGAATCTTATCAGGATCATATGGGGTGTGAGCAGCTTGGAGCTGGATATAGGCTGATTTCAAAGATGAGATGTTTGTGAAAATCTTGGATATCAATGCTTCTATAGATTCCACATCATGGCTTATTGGCTCTTCCATTGGTTGAGGGTGAACCTTCTGGTTACTGCTGTCACGGTTTGGCTTTCCTTCAAACCTGTGTTTAGCATCGCTACTTGCTCCAACAAATTAAAGTATTGAATCTTTCTTTAATGCAAAATATAATCAATCTCAACCTGAAAAGATGCAATTAATGAAATCATCACTTAGTCAAGGACGGCATATAATGCAAAAGACTGATCTCAAAACTCAATAAACTACTGCTGATGCAAGGTTGTCACAGACTTCATGAGTGTTAATGCAAAGTGGTCGCATATGATACAAGAAAGAATAAATATCAAAACAAACAGTTCATAGACGTCATTTTGCATAAACAAATCTTATGATAGTTCTAAATAATGCGCTATACCCCATTGATGATGAAACCAAAAGATACAAACAAAAGCAGGAAAGAAAATACAAGCCCCAGACAGATTTTATATATATTGAAATTAATCATACAGAACCAGAGGCTGATGGTTACATCAAACCCAAAGAAGCAAGCAATACACTAGTGTACTGAACAAGTTGGGATTGATTCACTGTGATCATAGATATAATCACAGATATTCAGCAATCTCAACCAGCAGAAGTCATAGCCTTTAAACTTTGTTACATAGGGAAGAAGTTTAATAACAGAAAGTTCTATTAATTAACCTCATTCTGAAGTGTCTATATGGCAACTGTCACAAACAGATACGAAAATTAACCAATTTGGGAGACCTAAGCAGAACCTCCCTTAAAGAAAGCAGAGAAAAATAACCCAAGTCCATTTTATGAAGACACCAAATTTGTCCAGTGTAATGAGGAAAGATGTAGTCCATACTTCATCAAGACCTGGAGCAAAACAATGAGAAACAACATGCATCATCCTCCACCATGCCCTAAAAACCAATGACAAGCTTTGCTGGAAATGAAGAAGACTTGACCATCGTAAAAAATTCCTTATGAAAGAGAAGGTCCAATATTCTACCCAATGCCGAAAGCCAACAGTTACCAATACATAAATTAGTTACAAGCTAATGGCAACAACATAAAACAACCTTCTTATAACTTTTTTTTTTTATCATGACTTTCAACAAGCCAGAAAATAAAGCTCACACAAATGGATGCTTCCATAACAAGCTTATCTTAACCTGTAACAGCCTATAGATTCCTAGACACATATATCACTTTTAGTGAACAACTTGAATGACATCCAAGTAAATTCTATAATTTTATGGTGTGCATACTATATACCTGTTTACTTCTTTAAGATAGGTTAAAAAGTACAAAATAAAAATTAATACAGAGAAAAATCATCGAAAGCCTGCAATTGCAACACTGCTAACAAGCAGCTTAAGGATCACTTTTAGTGATTCTAATTCATAGCTGATCTAAGTGCTTCTGGAAGCTGAAGAGGAATCATTAAAATAATAATATAAAATATAACCTCAAACGAAATGAGTAAGAGAAGAAAACCATATTTTCTCATCCTCTCAAGGCAAAATATGCACAACTTTTTTTTAATGACCATGAGCAACATTGAGCGCAGTGGGGTATATCTAAAAAGTTGAATACACAGCTTCACACCACATTGTTATTCCTTGCTTTTATTTCTTAAACTTCTATTTCTTTGGAAGAAAAATCAACATAAGAATTTAACGGCAAAACAGTGCTGTAATGGCAGAGAGAAACTTTTTTAACTTTGAACTTGTAGAATCCACAGGTTGGCTCCACCCTTGGCTTTGATATCCCACGACTTCAGGAGGAGCTATTCTAGTGTCAACTGTGTAGGAGCCATAAACATTTTTTTTGTAAATGGAGCCATAAACATTTTTTTTTGTAAATGGAGCCATAAACATTTGTTTCTTTAAACTATCACAAATCTAGACAATTCAAAGGTAAAACCTAAGATGACTCCGCAGAAGAACGTTTTTTACTTTGAGCCATATAGGGTCCACAGGCAGCTCCACCCTTGCTTTAAATTCACATAACTTGACAGAGGAGCTCATTTAGTTTAGTCTTGGAATTCACAGGGTAGTTCTACCCTTTGCTTTGATCCCTCCAAGAAGGTTCAACAAGGTCAGTGTGCGTCTCACAGTACTTTGAATCTTATCCTCTACAGACATAACTCAGTTGGACAGCAAATTGATCTCAACATCCTACCTGAAGATTAGAGATTTAATACAGGGAAACAATCAGATTAGAGAAACACACATCTAGTCGAAGTAGAAAGCCAGCTATCCAAATTTCAATAATAAAGGCAGTGCTGCACTAACAGCCTTCATCATAAGTAGCATGTCCAACAAATACAACTACAGGACATACAACAAACAGGACAGCGAGAACTTGAGCATAGCTCAGTGATCACATGGGGGGGTTCGTAACAGGAGGTCTTGGGTTCAAGCCTCCGTAAGGGCGTGGGAATTAGATTAGAATGAAATACCAACTTTCAAAAAAAAAAAAAAAAAACAAACAGGGCAGTATATACTCCAAAACCAAAACCCTACCATTTAACGCCAAAATACAGGCATCACCACATTGTAAATTTTCCTATGTCTGCTCATACATAGAGATCATATGATGATTGATGACAAAAAAAAGACCTAAAAGTAACAGTTCAAGAAGCTTCGTCTTACTCAATGAGACAAAAAAAGGGACTTTTAGCTTGAAGCCAGTGGACTCAACTTCTAACAAGGATGGAGACAACATATATCAGACATATAACCCTCACTCCTCACAAACTATTGCAGACCTTGCAAGAATTCACAAACAAAAATTAAGGGGGTATAGAGATTCTCAGCTATAGTCTTCCTTTCACCGTCACCAGAACAATGTACAAACTACACCTTTCATACACTAATTTATGATTCCATCTATGCTTCCCATGTTGTTAATAAAAAAACTTAATGATAAAATTATGCATAAAGGAAGAGAATTGGATCCAAATAACACAACAAAATACAAGCCTGCCTGCACATCATGCACGAGGCTTAAGAAGTTTGTTAGAAAATCCAACTTGTTCAAAGTAAGGAGAAAAACCTAGAAAATTATGAATAGATAAGGAACCTATATTACACACGAAAATCCAATGAACTCCTTTAGTAGACCATCCTTGTGACATGGATGCTTTCATGAACTCCTTCGGTAGACCAGCTTGTGACATGAAAAATAACGACCACAAACAAACCAAGGCACGCGAAATTGCAGTAGAGAGTTGATTTTAATGTTGAAAATATTATTGCCGCACCACAGAAGTGGCATTACCAACTATTAGGTATGAAAGAAGCATTATCCGGTTTATTTATCTGGCGTCTATCACAGACGACAAAGTCCACATCTCAGACGAAGAAACATATGTTCGCTAAGTTATCATACAAAAACCGGGAAAACACTACCCAGGTACTCGTAACTCCTTACACATTTAAGTAACGTATTCACCATAGCAACCAAAATACACAAAAACACATGGTAGAAAAAAAAAAAAAGAAATGAACTAACCTACATCGATCCTGTGCTGATACACTAAGGAACCCGATGAACATAATATTTCAGACCTGCAAGAGGGACATAGAATGCAAAAACCGGACAGTATATACCTTGACGTCCAGAAGACAATCACTAGAAAACACTATAAAATATCAACTATCCTCAAGCAACGACATTACTAACCGAAAGATTAAAGAGGAATAAAAAGAGACCGACAAAGGGGGTATTATTTAGCTTTGATGTTAATCAATCTCCACCAAGAAAACCTTAGGCAGGAAGTCAAGGAATCTCGAAAACATCAACTTTAGCCAAGAAAGAAAATCTCGCCAGGATTACCGGATTTTCTCGGCTACGACGAGGAAAGCCGGGTCAATCGCCGAAGCGGCGTCGCCCTTCTGTATCTGCTTGATGGGGAAAAACCCCGTCGACGAAGGAAATAAAGGGTTTATGTCTTCATGCGGTATGGCTGTCCTTGGACAGGGAAAGGTCTCTCCTTTTAGGCTCTTCAACGGTATTTACTATACAATAATACTACATAAGGGGGCGAAAACAATCGCGGAATCGCTGTACAGTAGATTATGATGATGCTACCTTACACACTTCGAGAAAAGGAAAGATGTCTTCTACTCTTATGCATTCGTCCGTCCACCAACCCAACCTCTCCATGTTCTGTACCCAGTAAGCTTTTTCATCCGTTTCGAGTAAAACACGAAGGGACAATAATTATACAGTACTTAATTCTGAATCCCCAACCTCCATGGCTACTAAAGCATGCTGTAAATGTTGTGTTCAGACAGTACAGCACCGCCGATATGGGTTTAGTTGGATTTATGTAATATTTTAGAAGTTAGGTAGCCATTGGCGGATCCGAATAAAAGAAAAGGAAACGAAGAGATTGGCCTTTTTGCTCCCTTTCATATTTCCCTCTAATCTACCCCCTCCCCCCCACTATGTCAGGTTTGAGGTCAAGGAAATGGGATTATGGGAGAGAGGTCACTCTAACATGTAAAAATTAAAATTATTTTAAAACTTGAATTAAACCGGATACAATCATTCGTAGTGCTTGAATGATTTCATAAATTCTTGCCACCGTTTTTAAGGGGGATCACCTTACAAGAACTGGAATCAGGTTCGTGTTTCTTTCTTTTAGTATATGTAAAACCAAAAAGAATACTGCTTTTAATTTCTACGCTCCGGTATTTCATGTTTATAAGTATATTTTTTAGAGAAGTTAGGTAAAAAAAAGTTAAAAACACTACTTTGTAATTTTCAAAATAAAAAAAAATCTTAGATATTTAAGAAAATCAATGCAATATGTATACAAGGACAAGAGAATGAGAATGACGAACCTTATAGATTAATAAGATCTTAAACCCTCAACCCTCAATCCTCAGTGTTAAATTACCTGATTATGTTATTGAATAGAATGGATATGAAATGAATTTTTTCATTCCATTTACCAATCGAGTAATTTTGCCAATTATTTGTTATTGAATATTATTGGGAATGAGAATGGAATAGACTTATTCTCTTTCAGATTTACCTTATTATTTGATTAATAACCGTATGTTCACTAATTTTCATATGATCCACCTTGAGTAAAATTAAGATTTAATTTTTTTTTGTTCTAGTAAATCATATACAATTCTTGGAATGATTCCGTTCTACTTTAAAATATCGTTATTTCTGAAACTTTAATGAAAATATATAATATAATTATATTTTTGTGTTATTCTATTCCATTTATTACTTAATTATCCGTTATACCATGGATAAATAAATGAAACGATATATTAGATAACTTCATTATTATACCATTTCCATTAAATCTTAATAGGACGGTATACAAAATATGAAAATAATCATACTCATACAACATCTACACCAAGTACAAATAATATGAAAGAGGCGAGTCCATCTAAAATTGGATTTTATTATTATAGTTCTTACGACTTAATGCTTAGAAGTCTGTTGGAGTGAAAAACTAAGAACCCCTGCAATCCGGGGCGAACCCGCCGAGGTCACTATTGAGTTGTCGTGGGTCAAGGAAGGAATGAACTGGGCAATCTGCAAGCCGCTCCTTCTAAATCTCCCTCTCCGACATTCAATCAGAGTCCAACCATTTGCTCTTGCTCTCCTCAGATTTGAGTGCCTCTCCACTGTGAATACGAAGGATTGGAGCTTGACGGGTACGGCAGTGATTAGCTTGAGTTTGTTTTTGTTGGTGTTTTTTTTTTTCTTTTCTCGTTTTTCGTTTTATACCGCTCCTAGCAGGCTTCCCTCTAATTCCGACGACTGGTCGGAAAGTTTTAAATGATTTTTGTGTGTTGAAGAGTTATCTCCTCCATCGTAAGCGACTGCCAAATAGCTTCGTGGAGCAGAAAGTTGTGGATACATTGAAGGGGCGGAAACTTTTGGATAATAATTTGTTTTGATGGTTAATTGCAGGTCATGACCTCAACAGAATCACTCTAAAAGTTTTACTCTCCATTTTTTTGTGACATCCCCTACTCCCGCGCCCCCCCCTCCTCCCCCTTTCTGTCTCCCTCCTTTTCTTTGCAAGCGGATAGGTTGCTTTCCAAATCATGAAGCTATTAGACGAAAGCATAATGCTTACAGAACCCAACTCCGACGGAAGGATGCCTGCATTAATGCTCACAAAATTCATCTTTGTAATACTTTTTTTCTTGAATGGTGAAAATTTTATGAAGAAACAATAAATTATATTATACAAAAATCAGCCAGAAGGATGACTGAAGGGAGGTGCTGCACGACGAGGTTAGAGGGCATCTATCAGCAATACACCTATCTGAACGGAGAGTGAGAACTTTATAAGAATTATGGTCATCTGTATATATCATTGGACAGCTGAGTTCTTGCTTTGTGTGTGTGTGTGTGTGTGTGTGTGTGTGTGTGTGTGTGTGTCTATCTTTGTCTTCGTTCAAAAGAAAATGTGAACTTGCAGCTGAATCCTATCAAATACATTCTTTGTTTCCTATATCTTTAATGGTTTTTGGGTGGTTTCCCTTTTCTTTGATGGGAACTATAGCACTAAGATAAAGATGAAAAGTTTAGTATCGTTTTTTGTTGAAACACCAAAAGTCTGCAGCATTAGTTGCATAGATTTCCATGTTGCAAGCTGAAGATATGTACCTAGTTCATGTACAGGGGGTGCCTTTGGAAGTTGTCAAACTCATGATTTTATGGCCTCTCTTACAGGTAAATTAAATGGTAATAGGGGCAAAGCTGACAACTTTACCTGCATATCCACAGAAGACCATATTAATATCTTCCAGAAATTTGAAACCAACATCTCTCATTGTGCAAAATCTCCATAGAAGAGTTTTTGCCTGTAGACTGAAACAGTTCTCTGGACTCAATTGTTGTGATTCAGCCGCACTGCCTTTGCTCTGCAATTCAAAGTAAGAATTACAGCAACCTAATGAGTGTTTTATCACTCTGTATTTGATTTGGTTTGAGGTTCATTCTTCAACTTGGCTTGACCCTATGTTTGATTTTATGGATATTGACCTGTTATCTCATTTTTTTTGCTTGGAGCCATTGGGTTTGAACTTCTTCACTTGCTAACCTGAGGAAAACTTTCTAATACATGTAGGAGGGTGAGCTGGTGTATTTGCAGTGTTGTTGATGGTGGTAGATCAGATCCTTCTGAGGGTGGAAGTGATGGAGGAACCCGTCTAATTAGAGCTCTCCAAGATTTTCAGAACAACTTATATGCAAGAGTAGAGAAGCTGAAGGAGGGTTTACCTGTGAAGGTATTCTTTTTCTTGGTGGGATTTTATTGTGCAACAGCTTTTTCTACAGTGATTGGGCAAACAGGAGACTGGGATATCCTTTCTGCTGGTTTAGCTGTCGTACTCGTGGAAGCAATTGGAGCTCTCATGTACAAGGCTTCTTTTCCCCTGCTCAACAAGCTGAAAAGGCTCGTCACAGTATTTAATTTTTGGAAGGCTGGACTTTCTTTAGGTCTCTTTCTGGATGCTTTTAAATATGAAATGGATATGGTTTTAGAGTTGATTAACCCTTTTAAAGATATAGATATGTTTCCCAAATTCTGGTAACGTGCTCTATCTTGCAATCTCCCTTCCGGCTTACTCGCTCTGACAGAAAGAAACTGACCCCAGCTTAATCCACGTTAAATTCCTTTTCTTTATATTCGGGGATGACGAAGGTTGATAGTTTTACTCAATGATTTGAATACAAAATTTGCGATCTTTTACACCCTTGTGGGTACTGAATTTGTTCCTGATGATGCTTCCATAAGTTGTGCATAACTGTCTTTCCTTCTCTGGGGCTGGACGGAGAAGTCCCTACCATTTTGGGTTTAACCAGTGACGAGTCTCGAATGGAACGTACTATAGAAACTCTTACTCACATTTTGTTCACATGCACCATATTCAGTGAAACTACTGTTCATTCTCCTATTATGCTCTTTAGCATGGTGCTTTTCAAAGCGCTTAATGTATAATAAGCAGCTCTTGGAGCTGTAACAGTAAACAAATGACTGTTATATGAGAATAAAAAAAGAATTCAGCTTGCAACCTTGACCAGGAAGAAAGAAGTGCATCAAAATTTGGTACACGCTCCTTGATACAGAAATATGGGGACTGCTGCAGCTTCAAACTAGACAGTTATTCCATTACAAACAGACTAGAACAATTTCATTTGGGATCTTTGAATCCCACGAGATATCGCAAAGGTAAGGAATGCCTATACATTGCTCAGCCCAGCTTTGCTGTGACTCTCTTAGGTAAAAAATCATGACTGTGCCTAGCCAGAAGGTTGTCGTTATTTATTTGTAAGGCGACTTAGTGGCCAACTTCAATGTAGCAAATAATATATTTTGGATTTGAGAGGTGCTGATACAACACTATAAGATGAGTCAGAGTCGGCACAGCCCAACACATGGCAAGTATCTGGGGTATAATAACAGATATTAGAATCCTGATATGATACCCAGACCCAGCACAGCCACCATGATACTTGCCACATAGAAGTGGGTTTGCTCTTCTTGGGTTGAGGCAGTAAGTTCCTGGTTTTTGCACTTTCGGAGGGTGGCATTGACTTAAGCGTCATCGCTGCTGTAATGTGGAGAATCGGAGAGGTGAAAACAGAGCGCACTCATTTGTAACTAAAAATCCAACCCCCTCTCTTGCTTCCACCTTCTTACCTTTTCTTCTTCCTCTAACTTCCCCGCCTTTCTATAAATGCTCATCAAAAGCTCGAAGTTATGTGCATTGTCGGGCTCCAACTCAAACAATCTCTCCCAGCTAACTCCCCAAATTCCACATTCCCATGAAGAGAGCAGGCAAAAGCAAAGCTCCCACACTGTTGGCCCTGCCTCAATCTCCATACCTTGGATCACTTCATATGCTTCTTCGATCAATCCAGCCCTTCCCAAAGGTTGACCATGCAGGAAAAATGCTCCATGCCTGCACTTACCTTATATCTTTCATTCATGTTCCTAAACAACCGTCTTCCTTCTTCCACAAGCCCCAAATTCGCGCACGTAGAGAGTAATGACACAAATGTCACGCTGTCTGGGAACTGGCCCGACTCTTCCATACATTCGAACACCCTTAGAGCTTCCGGGTCCTCCGAAAACGACTGTATCATAGCATTCCACGACACAATATCCCTTTCGGGCATCTGATCAAACACTGCTCGAGCCTGATGAATTCGGCCGTTCTTTGCATACATGGTGATCAAAGAATTAACAATAGAAAGGCTCGTACCAGTCTCATGCCGAATGACCCAACCATGCACCTCTGTTCCCTGCTTCAAAGAGACCGTCCCTGTAACAAGCGCGGATATCGCTACAGAGTCCGGCTCCAACCCAGAATTCAGCATCATTCGAAAGGTATTTGCAGCTTCGATCAAAAGCCCATGGCGGATATAACCTGTCAACATCGAATTCCAGGAAACCGAATCGCGCTCGGGAAGTTTATCGAAGATTTTCCGAGCCTTAACTATGTCACCACATTTAGCATACATGACAACGAGCGCGTTGAGGACAAACAAATTGGCTCCGAATCCCGACCGAACAACGTGGCGGTGAACGGCCTCCCCTAGCCGAATCGAACCCATGCCTGCACAAGCCTTCAACACCCGGGGGAAGGTGAAGTCGTCGGGTTCCACCCCTTCTTCCTCCATCTGAAAATAAAGCGCCATTGCATCTTCGAACATACCCAACTCCACATACCCAGAGATGAGGGAATTCCAGGCAAAAGCCGACCCGTCTCGTTTCGACATAGTATCGAAAACCCGGTGGGCTTCCTCGACGCGGCCGAAAAAGGCATACAGACGAAGCAGCTTCGACGACAAGTCCGAGCTCTTGCGCAGGAGGTTCGGAGGAACGAGGCGGTGGACTTCGACGCCGTGGTGGAAGGACTTCAACCGGAAGCAGGTCTCGAGAAGGGAAGAGAAGATCTGGGGCTCGACTTTGACGCCGCGGGAGAGGGAGCTTCGGAGGTCTTCGAGCACTTGATCGAGCGCTTGGTGTTTGGTTTGAATGGTAGGAGTTTGATTGATGAGAAGCGGCGTGGGCGGCGAATTGGAACGAAGGAAATGGGTTCTGCTTCCATGGCCGCGGCGTCTGTCCCTCTGACCTTTGGAGGAAGAGCGGGTTAGGCAGAGTGAAGATGTCATAAAAATGGCATCGGCCATTGCCGTTTGTTTTTGACAAAAAAAAAAAAAAGAAAGAAAAATGTCAGCTATCCATGAACTAATTGAAACTCCAAACTTTCACAGGGGGAGAAACCGGAGTCGCAGGGACAGCTAACAAATTTGGCTTATGATAATGTTGAGGACTGAAGATGGGAATAGCTTCAGAGCTCGACCGTCAATAAGCCCCCCCCCTTTTGCAAGACTCGAACCCGTGATCACACGAAGCCTCACTAAAGCATTAGCCAGCTGAACTGCAGGCTCTTAACTGTTAGCGATAGAAAAAGCACAGAAGAACTGCATTTTTACGCTTCAACATTTGTGTCATTCGTGTCATTGCTAGTAAATCAAAGAATACAGCAGTAAAAGCTCCTGAATTATTTCCTTTACAGAATCTGCCTCTTAGGGCATTGCTGATCTAATCATATACATCTTCAAATTATAATATATAAGATGAATTAACTCAAAAATCATGCATCTACAGCAGGCCCTGGATACGCAGGCAGACTCATTATCCTCTTGTCTAGCACAGGTCCTCCCACAGTGAAATGATATAGGCTTTGAAACTCTGACCCTTTAAATCCCAGGATTTCATGAACTGCAGACATCAAGATAAATAGTTAGTTTTCAGTGTTTAGATTGTCTTTGTACGTAGTAGCTAAGGGGTGAAATAAAGCAATGTGATGGCAAAAAGGAACTCCATAGACTATAAATGAAGATTACAGCAGATTAATAGCCAGATAGATGGGATTATTATTCTGTTCCACTATAATTATATATGGTTCCAAGTAAGTGTGTTTCTGATTTCAACAGTAAAAGTACGAGAAAATGTGAGTTTAATGAAACTGAAGAATCAAATTACTCCCAAAGGGTTTCGTATGCGAGACCAAGGCCAATGTACACAGGACAAAAATGAGTTTGACTGTGTATATTCTAATGCTATACATAGTCTATGGTTGACGAGAAGAATAAACTCTCTAGTTTGGTGCAATGAAATATAAATATATGCTAGAAAGATGATGAAGGATTAATAACTCGTTGCAGAGGGGATTTTAGTGCAGGCATTTGTTTATCCAACATTCAGAAAGGAAAAAAGAAAATTAATATGTGGCAAGGACGAGATTCGCTTTAGATTGTTGTATGATCCTTGATCCTTTCTCATCCAATGACCCAAGACACCAACGCCCCAAAGATGAGAATTTGTTATACAAATGCCAAAGTGGAATACTTTGACAAAACAATCAAGGAAAGTAAAACATGAGATAAGTAGCTGAGATTGATAGAAGAAGCTGGAAATGATTCCAATAAAAGTTGAAAGGAACTTGAACGTTGATACAGCAGAAATCTAAAGAAAAATGATTCACAGACTACAGATGAACTAGAACATAACACTGCTGGTAATGAATTAATGATCGTGCATAAGTAGATCTCTTGATCAGGTTAAGTATGATTTATCATTTAATAAAATCTCATCTCGGTCATGTGGTGTGATGGAGACTGTAAGAGCCATAATTTACTCTAACTTCAAATGTCATATGAAATAGATATGTGTGTTGCATCAGCACAGTAATCCATATCCTAGCTAAAAGCAAACCCATGTCAATTGACAAAGCGATCCACAACAAGAGAGAAAATTACCACATTGATCTTATTTACAAGAGGTCCAGTCTCTTGCACATGTATAAATAGATTAAGTGCAGGTAGCAGGGCTATGACAAACACAAGTGCAGGTAGCAGGGCTATGACAAACACAAGTGCAGGTAGCAGGGCTATGACAAACACTATTTCATTAAAATTAAAACATAAAAGATGTTCAAAATAGGAACTCCAGATACTGAAAGATGGCATGGACCTGTAATCTAATGGAACGAAAAGCCAGTCACCACAACATAAAGCCCACTAATCAAATACTCTTCTCTCATAGTTATTTTTTTAACATGTTAACATCAACATTAGAAAGAGGAGAAACATGGGGTGAAGGACAGGTACGTGGGAACTTGTAGCATAAAATTAAGACAATTTAAAACCTAACAACGCCTCAATAACTCACAAACTTTATCCAAAAAAAAAAAAAAACTAATAGTGCTCACTGCATTGTACACTTTAAGTTATTTAGTTTTAGATGCTAATTTCTAGAAAGTTTTTCTACTGACCGAAGAACCATCGAAAACATACTAGAAAATAATAGAACCATGAGAATCCAAGGCATAGTGTTTCACAGTAATATTCATGACTACCACTGCCAAGATTAGCTGTTACATGATGATTCCACCCACCAAATAAATGAATCCCTAGCATATTTGACAGATTTTAAATATAATGGATTTCCAAAAACCTACTTGACACCACTCAAAAGAGTAATAATCGTTAAATCTCTTTTTCTAAGTTCGCCAGTTCTTCTCTAGGTTACACACGTCATTTACTTCTTGAGCTTACGTCCCACATGAACAACACTTAACAGAGAAAGAATCATGTAAACAGGCTGTTCTGAAATTTAGCAAGAACATACCAGCATCATCAAAATAACACCCAATTCCAGTTGCAGATATCCCAATTGCATGAGCTTCAAGGTACAGCACTTGACCAAGAATACCTGTTTCCCAGAATAACCTGGGATACATCCAGGCTTTCTTTTCACGCAAAGCTTCATCAAAACGAGCAATCATTCCTAGGCTGAAGCAGCCATCAGCAGCAATGTCCTGAACAATTAGAGCCAAGTAGTCCTTGTTAACTACGTAACAAAGAGCGATGAGTTTTCCCCTCTGAAAGAAGATATTTGATTCATACACCCAGTCGAGAAGCAGATCAAATACGATTGAATGCTCAAAAAATACATAGCCAAATACCTGATGGCATGATAATTGCTTGGCGAGCCTCTGACAATCCCCATCTGCAAGTTTGTAGAGATGAAGATTATTGGGGCAACCCTCAGGCTTTTCCCACAGAAAATCAGGCCTTGATGCTTTATTGATCCCGGCCAAATGAAGTTCATTTCTCACAAGGAAATACAGACCCTTAGCCAACCCCTTGACCCTATGAACAAATAAACAAAAGTGTACCTCTGCTTCCCATGGAAGCACTCTAAATGGGAAGCCACATGGCATCTTTAACTTGTCCCCTTCCAGTCCTGTGTCTGCTGGAAGACAGTGCAGAAGGATTTGGTATAAGGTTGCTCTCTCCATGATATTAGCACCATCCATATCAACGGCGCTCCTCCTTTTCCTAACAATTGCCCTAACGGTTGAACTCTTATATATTGCTTCCGAAAGCGGCATGCTGCTCCAAAATGGGCGCGCAGACAAGTGACTATCAACTGTCAGAGGCTTCTTCACAGCCTCTGCGGTTCTGTAAATTATGTCCCAACAAACATGATCTTTACTGAGGGAATTCGGCTTTCCTTCCCACTTAAGTGAATGAAAGTGAGAAATTGCAGCGCTCAACCCAGCATAATCAACAGTGATTTCCTCCGCCGACTTAGGAAATACAAGCAGAAGACAGTCAGGGTGCTCAAACTCCAGCTCGGGAAACCTCCCTTTCGTGGAACTCGACGACGGAATCTGCAGAAGCTGATACGGCCCTAATCCCATAACACTCTCGAGGTCCTTAAATCCCAGCCCGTCAAGAAGTTTGACATCCCATCCGAGAGCACCAGCAGCAAACACAACAGCCCCAATCGCGTGGCCGACATCGTGATTACAGTACCGGAACGCGCGCTCACCGTACTTCCACGACTCCCGCCAGAAAATCGACGAGAATCCGACAAGAAAAGAGCCCTCCGGGAAAAACCGGGAAAAGAAGTCCGAGGGGATGACAGCCCTCCGCTCGAGCGCGTGTTCCTTGGGGGCGTAATGGGCAACAAAGGGGGAGTCACAGAGAGAGGGAACGGGAGGGGAAATGATATAAGCTTCGGTGGGATGGAGATTCCCACTGCTGGGATTAACCCGGAGAGACCAAGTCGAGTACCCCGTGGTCTTCCAAGCAGAAAGCGATAGTGAATCATAAAGGAATTGAGACAGAGTAGAGAGGGAAAGCAATCGAGGGGACGGAAGAGACTGGAAGAGAGAATGATAAAGAGGGTCGTCGGGATGGTGAGGTTGGGGAGGTAAGTGGTCGAGAGGAAGCAAAGGGGCGGAGAGATAACGCCGGAAGGGGTTGGGTTGGTTGGCCCAGTCCAGGCCGTGAGGGCCGCGAGCATAGCGAGTCAATGAGTGTTTAGTCTGGTTGTGATACTTGAAGACTTGGTCTAGAACACGAAGTTGATCCCGTTCTTTCTGAAGAGGAAGATTAGAGCTGGAGTCGGACATCATTCTTGTCTGAAATTTCTTGGTACCGGAGGCGAGGATGCCGGCGAAGAGCTGGAAGGACGTGACGAGGTATTGAGGAGAAGGCGGGGGAGGGGTGTGGAAGGGGAGGAAGATTCGCGAGGGAAATAACTGCATTCTTTGCTGCTGACTGAATTCAAGTTTTTATCCTCAGGTCCTGTCTTTCCCAGTTTCTTCTCCCTCTTTAACACGAACCCTTTTGCAATACTCGAACCCGTGAAAACACGAAATCTCGCTAAACTGGGCATAACTTTTATAAAAAGCACGGAAGAACTGCATTTTTACGCTCAGCATTTGTGTCATTTGTGTCATTTGTGTCATTGTGTCATTTGTGTCATTTGTGTCATTTGTGTCATTTGTGTCATTTGTGTCATTTGCGTCATTTGTGTCATTTGTATGCAATCAAAGAAGAATCATGATATGCATACAATACTGTTTGAGTACATTTTGGGTACACCCTTCACTGTATAAATATGGGGTATTAAAATGTTCCTCTTGGTAAAAAAACTTCACAACATAGCGAAAAAGGCGGTGGGAACGTGAGTGAATGGCAAATGGTTCATGGAAGCAGTAATAGAGTCCCTGAAGGATTTGGACACCAGACACCCTCAGGAGAAGAAACAGTGTACCTCGGAGAACACTATCAATCGTACTCAACCTGAAGTACAAACTGAAGCGGACCCGGGGAAAGAAACGGTGGAGGTGGAAGTACAGAATGCAGAGGAAGCAATGATGGAAGTATGGAATGCAGAGGCAGCAAGGACGGAAGTACGGAATGCAGAGGAAGCAAGGATGGAAGTATGGAATGCAGAGGCAGCAAGGACGGAAGTACGAAATGCAGAGGAAGCAAGGATGGAATTATGGAATGCAGAGGAAGCAAGAAATCAAACAACGCAGGCTCCAGAGGAAAGAATAGGAGGAATCAATGAAGAGTACGAAGCATTATCCACAGACTCAGACTAGGAAGCGGACAAAGATGAATGGATTCTAGTAATCGGAGACAGGCAACAATCCAGGAAACCTCTTTGGTCGAAGATTTTCCGTTTCGATGACTCTATTCTCAGAGTAGAAGAATGGGTTGTAAAAACAAAGACAAAAGCAAGAACGAGCCTCAAATTTAAGACTTCAAAAGGACGGAAATGCTCCTACATAAGGTTTCCCAACAATATTCTCCCACAATGCTTAGAAATCTTGAAGGCCCTGCCATACCAGAGGAGTAGTTGTGAAACCATCAGCCTAGGAGAGGATATCTACTCATTCATTGCATCAGACTCTCCTAGAAGGACATGACAAATCTTGCTATCCAGGAATAGGACTCTAGCAAGGCTACACATACCATTTAGAGCTAAACCCGGATTCAAATGATCACTCCTATTAAAAGCACTTGAAGACCTCACAACATTGAAGGAAAATACCCAACCAGGAACCAATCGACCGGACTCTTGGCCAACCAGGAATGAACATGTGCTGATAAGGCAAAATAAGGCGACCAAGCAAATCACCATACTCGAGAAATTATGGAAAGATGGAGAGCGGAGACTCCAACATGCTCTAACGTTTCAACCAAATTATGGAAAGATGGAGAGCGGAGACTCCAACATACTCGAGGTTGAACTATGGCTTCAAGCATGGATCGCAACTAGACTGACCACCAAACCAGAGATCTTGCAACTTAATGCAAGCACATGGCTAATTTGGCACCAAAGTCCGGAGGAAAAAAACGATCTACTGGAGAGCATCAATGCCACCGACCGCTTCTCCAGCCCCTCGTTACTACCATGGAAGAATCATAAAAGTGATAGGAATAACTATCACTGGCCTGAGATCACAGGGATCCCAGCGGAACTGTGGAGTTTTGAAGTCTTAAAGACTATATTTAGGAGCTACGGGGAACTAATCAAATTGGATGATAACACGCTGAAAAGAGGATACCCGATGAAAGCTACATGACTCATGAAAGGCAACACGCCTGATTCAGCAAGCGAAAAACGAACCATCCACACTGGATCATGAACTTTCAAACTCACCAGACTCCGAAGGAGCATCCCACCGGAGCCAAGGATGACGACTCCAAGCCCGGAAGCGAGTCGAAGTAGACCCAGCGATCCCAGATCTGAGTCGACGAGTCGAAGCACCAACTCAAGCAAATTCAACTCCTGCTTATCCCAACGACAAACATAGCCATCATCAGAACAGCCATCGAAACCGTGTGAATAGGCTGCTGGAGTGACGCGAGGTGAACCCTCCCCAGAAATCACCGAACTTTCCCACTACTCTAGAGTCTATACAAACCACGGCACATTGACGCACATACCCCCGAGAAAGCAGGAACTACTCCCGCCATATCGAGGATAATGGGCCGCTGCGCCAAGTCCCCTAACATTCTAGCTATAGCGCCTTTTACAAGGCCAAGTTGGGTAACGCTCAACACTTTTGGATCTGCTGGGGGTATCCTAATACTCTGGAACCTGTAAACTTTGATTTTAATGAATCTGAAATTGGAGTTTTTTGTATTTGCATAAAATTCACTGATAAAATCCTTGGGACACGATGGAACTTGGGAGATATATATGGGGCCAGTTCGTACCACGATAGAAACCAATTCTGGAATGAACTAGCCGATCTTATGGGAAGATGGCCAGGACCATGGTTATTGGGAGGAAACTTTAATGCTATTTGATATAGGAATGAAAAGAAACCCCCCTCAGCCACCATCACAGCCACAATGCAAAGATTTAATGATTTGATTGCTGCCCACGATTTACTTCTTAATACTTATATCTAGTAAGAAATTCACAAGGAGCAACCTACAACGTCCGCCAATCCTATCAAAGCTAGACTGATTCTTGGCCTCCCCTGACTAGCTAAACGTATATAACGAGTCGACAGGTAGGACCCTTGCTAAAGCCGTATCTGACCATTGGTCCATATTGCTAGACACAAATCTGAGCCGTTGTGGCAGCAAGCCATTCCGAATTGAAAATACCTGGTTGGAAGACAGAATTCAAGATCAAGCTTAGTCAATGGTGGAACTCGGAACAACCGGCAACCACAAGACATATCCACAATAAACTTAAACACATGAAAAAAGATATTATTTCATGGGCGAAATGAAGAAAGCGACAGAGGAAGCTCAAAGAAGACTTTTGCAGATACACATAGAAGGAATTGTCAACTCTGAAGAATCCAGAGTTCTCTCGGCCGAGGAGGTTGATGACAGATGGGGGGTCCACTAAATTTCAAAGAAAATATCTCCTGGAAGCAAAGTGCAGGATACAAATGGCTTAAAGAAGGTGATGCAAACAATGCTTTCTTTCATGCGATTGCTTCGCACAGATAGCGGGTAAACAGAATCAATGCACTCATGATTAACGGAGAGACAATCACAGACAAGGCCAATCTCACGAGAAGCATTGTAAATTACATCAAAGACATTTACAGCGTAGATCCGAACTGCAGACCATGAGTGCGTGGACTGTCCTTTGAAAAACTCACAAGAGTTGATGCCAAAGCCATTGAAAAGCCCTTCATTGAGGAAGAAATAAAAATCGCAGGGCAATCCATGCGAAAACATCGAGCTCTAGGACCAGATGGCTTTAACGGGGAATTCTTTCAAGAGGCATGGGACTTTATGAAGGAAGACATCCTAAAACTTTTCCGTAATTTCTACCACGATGGACTGCGGAAGAAATCGATAGGCGCATCCACCATCGTTCTCATACCAAAGAAGAAGGGAGTTGAGGAAATAAAAGATTGCAGGCCAATCAGCCTTGTGTCTGGAACAAACAAAATTATTGCAAGAGTCCTCTCGGCCAGACTAAAAGCAGTCTTACCCTCGCTCATCGGCTATGATCAGAGTGCTTTTCTTGAATCAAGGCAGATCCTTGACTCGACCATGGTTGTCCAAGAAGCTATAGACCTAACAAAACAGAGACTACCAAGGTATATGATTAAACTTGACTTGAAAAAAACATTTGACAGAGTCAGCTGGAGACATCTAGACCTCGTCATGAAGAAGATGGGATTTGAGATCAGATAGAGGAAGTGGATATTTTCATGCGTCTCATCTGCACAATATCCGTCTCAGTCAATGGTGGATCATTTGGCTTCTTCAACGGCACTAGGGGGATGAGACAAGGTGATCCCCTATCCCCTCTACTTTTTAATGTGGTCGGAGAAGGGATAGACTCTTTCTTTCGAAGAATCGTGAAAATCGAATGGCTCCAGAACACATTCCCGGACAGCCTAGCCCCCTTGGTTCAATTTGCAAATGACATGGTCATCTTTTGTGAAGGATCGATAGGCCAAATTCAGAATTTAAAATCCGGCTTGGAACTCCTGCAGCTATCAACAAGATAGAAAGTTAACTAGACAAAAACATCCATAATTAGAATTAATACTTGCCCAAAATTGACACAACTAGCAGCCACAAAGCTTGAATGCTTGATAGCCAGTCTACCTATTACCCATTTGGGCCTCCCTGTCTTCCATGGCAGACAACACAAGCGATTATGGGACCCAATAGTCGAGAAGATAGAGAGTAGGCTTGAAATGTGGAGGGCAAGCACTTATCCAAAGCAGGAAGACTTACACTCCTCCAATCGTGCCTGGCAGGTATTGTCTTTCATGCACTGACCATCCGGGCCAGCGAAGGAGATGGAGAAACTTATGAGAAACTTCCTCTGGAGGGGCACAAGCAGCACTTTGAAGTACAATTTGGTAAAATGGAACATCGTATGCACACCAAAAACATCAGGTGGACTAGGAGTAATGAAGATTCAACAGTTTAACTAGGCGCTTCTATTGAAATGGTGCTGGAAAATTAATTTCAGATCATCGCCCTGCTGGGCGACACTAATCAAAAGAAACCTATCCATCCCAAATGAAGATTGGGTATTGGGATGGCACTGGAAACCTATCGCTAATCTGGAAACACATGCACAAATTATGGCGAATCTTCAGATCCAACATCAAGTGCGCACCAAGAAAAGGGGACCGAATTTAATTCTGGAATGATAAGTGGACAAGAGACATACCTCTATCCAACATTCCAAACGAAACAATTCAGAATGTAACCGCAAGGAGAATAGGGGACTCATTCAGCTGGAGTGATGAATTTAGAAGAGACCCACAAAACGAGGGAGCAACTGAGCTAGTTCACCTAAATACCATCCTGTTTGAACACTACCTCAAATCCAATTGTGATGATGAGCTCACCTGGCAACCCAACTCAAACGGAACTTTCTCCGTACAATCGGCCTATTTAGCGCTGTGTGATAGAAGGAACATCATCTTGCTAGATGGGAATGGAAAACCTCTGCTCCACCGAAAGCAAAGTTCTTCTTGTGGACGGCACTACATAATAGGTTGCTAACCAGAGAAAGTCTCGCAAGAAGAGGGATGGCACTTGCTTCAACCCTCTGCCCACTCTGCAACATCAAAGCTAAAACGACCGACCACATACTAATCCAGTGCGCTTATGCCATGCACATCTGGGACTTCTTCTGGTCCATGTTCCAATTTCCACCATGCACCTTCAACACGGTGGTTAAGCTGGTCGACTTTTGGAGAACATCCAACCTCCCCCAACTCGAGAAAATCATGTTGGGGGGCAGTATAACCATTATACCATGGTGCATCTGGGAAACCAAAAACAAGCGAGTGTTTCGATCCCACACACTCCCACCCACTGTCCTGGTAGAGAAAATATTGGGTAAAATTATTACATGGTTATCCACAACGAAGGAATTCCATCCAGATGCAGGTCTAAACCTAAGAGCGTCCTGGTCCATGATTGCCAGACTTCCCACGACAACGCACCCAACAGCTGTAGGAAGATGGACACCACCTCAACAGCACGCCTTCAAGCTCAATGTAGACGGCTCCTCAAGGGGAAACCCAGGACGAGCAGGTATAGGGGGACTAATTAGAAACCATGTAAGTGTTACGTTACTAACATTGAAGGACCAATTTTGGACACCGACTCTACAGAAGCGGAAGCCAAAGTACTAATTGAAGGCATGAAACTCATTGCGATAAAATTCCAAGGCAATGTGGAAGTTGAGAGTGACTGCCTAAATGTTGTCAACTGGTGCAATCAAGTGTCTACACTGCCCTGGAGGCTGCAACACCTTTTCAAGGAGTTATGGCACATTGGAAGCACGATCAACTGCTTGTGGAGCCACATCTCACGAATGGCCAACACTGAGGCTGACAGTCTCGCAAGAGAGGGAGTTTCTCTAAGCCAACTATGACTCATGCAAACTCAAGCAAACCAGCCAATGTAATCAAAGTAGCTCTGTATTAAGCCCACATGTAATGGAATCAAACTCTTAAAAAAAAATTCCTCTTGGGGTCCCACTTCTATAGTGAGGGGTGTACCCAAAATATACCCAAGCAGTAATGTACACCTAGCATTACTCATCAAAGAATACAATGAGCAAAAAGCTCCCGAATTATTTTCTGTACAGAATCTGCCTCTTAAGGGCATTGCTGATCTGATCATATACATCATCAAATTATACTATATAAGATGAATTAACTCAAAAATCATGCATCTACAACGGGCCCTGGATATGCAGGCAAACCCATTATCCTCTTGTCCAGCACAGGTCCTCCCACAGTGAAATGATAGAGGCTTTGAAACTCTGACCCTTTAAATCCCAGAATTTCATGAACTGCAGACATCGAGATAAATAGTTAGTTTTTAGTGTTTAGATTGTCTTGTATGTAGTAGCTAAAGGGTTAAATAAAGCAGTGTGATGGCAAAAAGGAACTCCATAGGCTATAAAGGAAAATTACAGCAGATTAATAGCCAGATAGATGGGATTATTAGTCTGTTCCACTATAATTATATATGGTTCCAAAGAAGCATGTTGCTGATATCAACAGTAAAAAAGTACACGAAAAAATGTGAGTTTAATAAAACTGAAGAATTAAATTACCCCAAAGGATTTCGTGTGAGACTAAGGCCAATGTACACAGGATAACAATGAGTTTGTCCATGTATATTCTAATGCTATACATAATCTATGGTTGACGAGAAGAATAAACTCTCTAGTTTGGTGCAATGAAATATTAATGAGTAATGCTAGGTGCACCTAGCCCACGTACATGTCAATCTAAGCTCTTAAAATTTTTAAAAATATCTTTTATTTTATAAAATCCTATATTTTAAAGGATAGACCCTAGGCATCAATGGTTTAGATTAACATGTACGTGGGATAGGTACGTGGGCTAGGTGCAACTAGCATTATTCAATATAAATATATGCTAGAAAGATGATGAAGGATTTAAAACTCTTTGCAGAGAGGATTTTAGTGTAGGCATTTGTTTATCCAACATTCAGAAAGGAAAAAAGAAAATTAATATATGGCAAGGACGAGATTCGCTTTAGAATGTTGTATGATCCTTGGTCCTTTCCCATCCAATGCCCCAAGAAACCAACGTGCCAAAGATGAGAATTTGTTTAAGTACAAATGCCAAAGTGGAATACTTTGACAAAACAATCAAGGAAAGAAAGACATGAGATAAGTAGTTGAGATTGACGGAAGAAGCTGGAAATGATTCCAATAAAAGTTGAAAAGAACTAGAACGTTGATACAGCAGAAATCTGGAAAAAAATAATTCACAGACTATAGATAACTAGAACATAACACTGCTGGTAATGAATTAATCATCTTGCATAAGAAGCTCTCTTGATCAGGTTATGTTGGGTCTGCCTCATATGCGGGTGGGCCCCATCACTAACTCTCTCTCGCATGTCCCACGTGAGAGAGAGAGGGAAATTAAATAAAAAAGAAAGGAGAAGATAGAAGGGGGACAACAATGAAAAAAAAGGAAGAGGGCGTGCGTGAGAGGCACGGGCGACCAGAGAGAGAAAGAAGAGAGAGCCCGAGGGATTGCCTCTCGAGAGAAAAATGGGAGAAGAGAAAAAAGAAGAGAAAAAAGAAGAGAAAAAAGGAGAAAAGATGAGGAAGAAGAAGAAAGAAGAAAGTTGTTGGTCCAGCCATCATGCAAGTTCCTCAGAGAAGTTCCTTTCTTGTCTTCTTTTTTCTATTTTATATTCTCTTTCTTCTATGAGTGTCTCTGTTTGAAGGAATGGTTGGCTCATGGTGAAATTTGTGTTATTGAGTCAGGATAAATCATGTATGATGTGATTGCGAGCCTCTAAATTGTTCTAGACAAGATATTGTAAACCCATTGCATATTTAAAATAGTGGTAGCTTGATCGGAGGTTGCCCCATGGGTTTTTTCCCTTTACACTGAAGGTTTTCCCACGTTAAATTGTGTGTTGTGCTCGATTGTGTTTTTTTTATTTCTTGCTACACTCACTTTCATATGCGTTTTAATTTCTGTGAAAAGCCTCATTGAGAGGCTTTTTAAATTTTGTATGAATCTTGCAGTTCATTCTACACAAAGAGAACAAGTTATTATTGGGAGGAGTTTTCCCAACAAAGTGGTAGCAGAGCTAGGCTCTTCAAATTAGTTTTCTTGTGTATTGAAATGGATGAAAATAATTAGTTTGGTATGATTAAATTGACCTCAGCGAATTTCTCAGTATGGAAGCGGAAGATGCTTTATTTGCTTATTTGCAAAGATCTATTTAGACCGGAATAAGGCATAACAAAGCCAGAAAGTATGAGTGATGAAGACTGGAAAATTTCACACTAAAAAACCTTTACTACTATAAGGCAATGGGTTGATGATAGTATGTTCCTCCACATAGCTTAAGTGAATGATGCATAAAAGCTATGGAAGAGTTTAGAAGCCATGTTTGAAAATGGCACATAAAAAAACAAAACCTTAATAATTAGAAGACTTGTAAATCTGAAATACAAGGATGGTCGTAGTATGACTGAGCATGCAATCAACTCCATCAGCTTTGTGAACCATCTTGCAGCTATGAACCATAAAATTGATGATGAGACATTAGTGATTTTACTAAGCAATTTTGTGCATGAATTCACTATGGATATAGTTAAAGATAGTTTGCTCAATGAAGAAGCTAGAAAAAAAGAAAAGGGTGAATATTCTTTCTCTGAGGCATGTTAGTTAAAAACAAGATGTTCGTGGAAGAAGTAAATCAAGAACTCCACATGGAAACAGCAAAAAGAATTTTCAGAGGGGAATATCAAATTCTAAAAGTGGCATCAAGTGTTATCATTGCAACAAGATGGGACATATAAAAAGAGACTGCCAAATTTGGAAAGAAGAATGAAAGAGATACTCATGCGATCTCATCTGAAAGTGACGCTGCCATTATCTATGAAGATGGTTGTATCAATCTTTCCCCTCAAGAGAGTGAGTGGGTGATTGATTACGATGTTTCTTTTCATGTTACCCTCATGCTGATTTTTTCAGCAAGTATTCTGCAAGTGATTTTGGCAATGTCCATATGGGAAATAGTGGTGCATCCAAAATTGTGGGTATAGGAGACATCCATTTAGAGACTCATGGAAACAGGTTGATATTCAGAGATGTGAGACATGTTCCAGATATGCGCCTCAACCTGATTTCTGTAGGGAGACTTGATGATGAGGGTTATGTCAATTATCTTGGTGAAAAGAAATGGAAACTCACCAAAGGTTCTCTAGTGATGGCTAGAGGGATGAAGACAAACACTTTGTATGTCATGCATGCTAAGCTTTGTAAAGGAGAAATTAATGCAGTTCACAAAAATGCAGACATTAATCTTTGGCACAAGAGACTTGGCCATGTAAGCGAGAAAGGACTTCAGGTTCTCGCGAGAAAACAATTTTTGTCTCATCTGCAAGGTATGTCTCTTAAGACTTGTGATAATTGCTTAGTAGGAAAAACTCATAGAGTTGCATTTCATATTTACCCTCCATATTGAAAATCAAATGTACTTGATTTAATTCATACTGATGTATGTTCTATGATTGATAAGTCTCTTGGTGGTACACTTTATTTTGTCACTTTTATTGATGATCATTATAGAAAAAATGTTGGTTTTCTTTTTGAAATCTAAAGACCAGGTGCTAGATGCTTTTAAAGAGCTTCATGCCAGAGTTGAAAGAGAAACTAGAAGAAAGTTGAAATGTGTCAGAGCTGATAATGGTGGAAAGTACAGAGGCTTATTTGAGAAATACTGTAAAGTCAAGGGTATCAGGCTGGAGAAGGCTCATTCTAAAACACCTCAGCATAACGGTGTTGCAGAAAGAATGAATAGAACGATAGAAGAAAGAGTTCGATGCATGTTGTCTCATGCAAAGTTACCCAAATCCTTTTGGGGGGAGGCAACAAGGACTGCAGTTGATTTAATAAATCTTTCACCTGCAACGGCTATGGACAATGACATCCCAAACAGAATTTGGACAGGTAAAGACGTCTCTTATGATTATTTGAGAGTCTTTGGTTGTAGGGCATTTGTTCACATTCCCAAAGATGAGAGGTCGAAGCTTGATGATAAGGCCAAAGAGTGTATCTTCATGGATTATGGACATGAAGAATTTGGGTACAGGTTATGGGATCCAGTGAGTAAGAAAATTATTAAAAGTAGAGATGTTGTGTTTCTTGAAGATCACCTTGTTGGTGATGGTGACAAAGTTGTCCTCTACTGAGATTCCTGTTAGAATTGATCTAGTTACTCCACCTTTAGTGTCTACAGATCATAGGGGAGAAGTGCATGAAGATGGTGAAAATGAAAATGAAGATGCTCCTACAATTGATGATGTTGAGCCAAATGATCAAGTTAATGAAGAGCTTCCACTACCACTAGTTGAACCTCAATTGAAAAGATTTACCAGAGAGCGGAAAATGCCTATGCGATATACCTCTAATGAGTATGTGACGCTCACAGATGCAGGAGAACCAGAAACTTACCAAGAAGTTATGTCTGTTGATCAAAAGAAAGAGTGGTTGAAAGCCATGCAAGAAGAGATGCATTCCTTACACGAGAACCACACTTATGAGTTGGTGAAGTTACTGCAAGGCAACAAAGCTCTCAGAAACAAATGGGTTTACAGAATGAAGACTGAAAATAATAGCTTACAGCTAAGATACAAAGCAAGATTAGTTGTGAAGAAATATTTTCTCCAGTGGTAAAGATGTCTTCTATCTGAGTTGTTCTTGGTCTAGCCGCTCGCTTGAATCTAGAATTTGAGCAGCTTGATGTGAAAACTACATTTCTTCATTGTGATTTGGAAGAAGAAATTTATATGCAACAATCGAAAGGTTTTGAAGTCAAAGAAAAAGAGAATCTTGTCTACAAAATTGAAGAAGAGTTTGTACGGACTCAAACAAGCACCTAGACAGTGGTACAAGAAGTTTGACTGCTTCGTAATGAGTAATGGGTACAAGAGAACTACCTCTGATCATTGTGTTTTCACTAAAATGTTTTCTGATGATGATTATGTTATTTTTCTACACCATTTGAGTAAGTCTTTTGCAATTAAAGACTTAGGACCGGCGAAACAAATACTTGGCATGAAAATTTCTCGTAACAGGAAAAATGGGAAACTATGGTTATCTCAAGAATCCTACATTGAAAAGGTTTTTGAAAGACTTAGCATGAGTAAAGCTAAACCAATTAGTTCTCCACTTGCAGGTCATTTCAAATTCACTATGCAACAATGTCCTACAAGGGAGAAAGAGAAAGAAGAGATGTCCAAAGTGCCATATGCGTCAATTGTTGGTAGTTGTCGGCAGATTTCTATCTTGTTCTGGAAAAGAGCATTGGGCAGCAGTGAAGTGGATATTGAGATAAATCAGAAGTACTTTCAGGGTGTGCTTGTGTTTTGGTAGTGGTGAACCCAAGCTAGATGGGTTTACAGATGCAGATATGGCTGGTGATGTTGATTCTAGGAAGTCCACTTCGGGGTTCTTGATGACTTGCAGGGGGAGCAGTTTCTTGGTAGTCCAAGCTACAGAAGTGTGTTGTTCTATCAACTATAGAAGCAGAATACAATAGCTTTGACTAAAGCTTGCAAGGAAGGATTGTGGATGAAACGGTTTCTACAAGAGTTTGGCTTGCAACAAGAAAAATATATTGTTTTCTGTGACAGTCAGAGTGTTATTCACCTCTCCAAAAATTCCATGTTCCATTCAAAATCTAAGCATATTGATGTCAGGTATCATTGGATTCGTGATGTGTTTGAGATGGAGTTACACGTAGAAAAGGTGCATACTAGTGAGAATGGATAAGACATGATGACGAAGACTTTGCCTAAAGAGAAGCTTGATGATTGTAGGCAAAGAATGTGCTTGATGGAGCCTACAATATGAAGCGTAGAGGGAGATTTGTTGGGTCCGCATCATATGCGGGTGGGCCCTATCACTAACTCTCTCTCACTTGCCCCACATGAGAGAGAAGGAAATTAAATAAAAAAGAAAGGGGAATACAGAAGGGGCACAACAATGAAAAAAAGGAGAGGGCGTGCGTGAGAGGCACGGGCGACCAGAGAGAGAAAGAAGAGAGGACCCGAGGGTTTGCCTCATTGAGAAGCTTTGTTGATTTTGTATGAATATTGCAGCTCATTCACAAAGAGAACAAGTTATTATTACAAGGAGTTTTCCCACCAGGTTAAGCATGATTTATCATTTAATAAATTCTCATCTCGGTCATGTGGTGGATGGAGACTGTAAGAGCCATAATTTACTCTTAACTTCAAGTGTCATATGAAATGAGTAATGATAAGGACACAGCTGCTGTGCCCGACTCGGGCACAATTGCTGACATGGATGCTACTGCTGGCATCCACGTGAAAAGATGAGTCAGCGGCCTCCCTCCTGCTCTCTCCCTCCGGCTCCCTCCCTCCCGCGACCTCCCTCCACCCGCTCCCTCCCTCCCCTCCCGCAGCCTTCCACCCTCAGCCTCCCCTCCTCCCTCCCTCCCTCAGCCTCTCACCCTCCCGCAGCCTCCCAGCCTCCCGCTCCCTCCCTCCCTCCCTCTCGCAGCCTCCCGCTCCCTCCCTCTCACAACCTCCCTCCCTCACGCTCCATCCCTCTCCCTTTCCCTCCCAGTTCAATTCGATGCCGCCACAACCGCCGCCGCCGACGACAAAGAGGAAAAGGAGGAGGACGACAATGATTCGGCGGCATCTTGATCGTGTACGAGTCAGCAGGCCTTTGCAACCTTCGGTGGCACCATTGCTACCCAAACGGAGGATGCAGCGAAAGGGAAAGGAAGAGGGAGGGAGCGGGAGGAAAAGGAGAGGATGGAGCAGGAGGGAGGGAGGCTGTGAGAGGGAGGGAGCCGAGAGGGAAAGGGAGAGGATGGAGCGGGAGGGAGGGAGGCTGTGAGAGGGAGGGAGCGAGAGGGAGGGAGGGAGGGAGCAGGAGGCTGAGAGGCTGCGGGAGGAGGAGGGAGGGGAGGGTGAGAGGCTGAGGGAGGGAGGCTGAGGGAGGGAGGGGAGGGAGGGGTGGAAGGCTGCGGAAGGGAGGGAGGGAGGGAGGGAGGGAGGGAGGAGGAGGAGGAGGAGGGAGGGAGGAGGGAGGGAGCGGGCGGAGGGAGGCCATGGGAGGGAGGGAGCCGGAGGAGGGAGGGAGCGGGCGGAGGAGGCCATGGGAGGGAGGGAGCGGGCGGAGGGAGGGAGGGGCGGAGGGAGGCCGGGAGGGAGGGAGCCGGAGGAGGGAGCCGGAGGGAGGGAGCCGGAGGGAGGGAGCGGGAGGGAGGCCGCTGACTCATCTTTTCACGTGGATGCCAGCAGTAGCATCCACGTCAGCAACTGTGCCCGGAGTCGGGCACAACTGCTGTGTCCGTATCATTACTCTATATGAAATAGATTGTGTGTTGCATCAGCACAGTAATCCATGTCCTAGCTAAAAGCAAACCCATGTCGATTGACAAGAGGTCCAGTCTCTTGCACATGTATAAACAGATTAAGTGCAGGTAGCAGGGCTATGACAAACACTATTTCATTAATATTAAAACATAATAGATGTTCAAAATAGGAACTCCAGATACTGAAAGATGATATGGACCCGTAATCTAACGGAACGAAAAGCCAGCTGTATCCACAACATTAAGCCCACTAATCAAATACTCTTCTCTCATAGTTATTTTTTTAACATGTTAACATCAACATTAGAAAGAGGAGAAACATGGGGTGAAGGACAGGTACGTGGGAACTTGTAGCTTAAAATTAAGACAATTTAATACCTAACAACGCCTCAATAATTCACAAACTTTATCAAAAAAAAAAAAAAACTAATAGTGCACACTGCGTTGTACACTTTAAGTTATTTACTTTTAGATGCTAATTTCTAGAAATTTTTTCTACTGACCGAAGAACCATCGAAAACATACTAGAAAATAATAGAACCATGAGAATCCAAGGCATAGTGTTTCACCGTAATATTCATGACTACCACTGCCAAGATTAGCTGTTACATGATGATTCCGCCCACCAAATAAATGAATCCCTAGCATATTTGACAGATTTTAAATATAATGGATTGCCAAAAACCTACTTGACACCACTCAACAGAGTAATAATCGTTAAATCTCTTTTTCTAAGTTCGCCAGTTCTTCTCTAGGTTACACACGTCATTTACTTCCTGAGCTTACGTCCCACATGAACAGCACTTAACAGAGAAAGAAACATGTAAAGAGGCTGTTCTGAAATTTAGTAAGAACATACCAGCATCATCGAAATAACACCCAATTCCAGTTGCAGATATCCCAATTGCATGAGCTTCAAGGTACAGCACTTGACCAAGAATACCTGTTTCCCAGAATAACCTGGGATACATCGAGGCTCTCTTTTCACGCAAAGCTTCATCAAAACGAGCGATCATTCCTAGGCTGAAGCAGCCATCAGCAGCAATGTCCTGAACAATTAGAGCCAAAAAGTCCTTGTTAACTACGTAACAAAGAGCGAGAGAGTTTTCTCCTCTGAAAGAAGATATTTAATACATACAACCCAGTCGAGAAGCAGATCAAATACAATTGCATGCTCAAACAAGACATAGCCAAATACCTGATGGCATGATAATTGCTTGGCGAGCCTCTGACAATCCCCATCAGCAAGTTTGTAAAGATGAAGATTATTGGGGCAACCCTCAGGCTTTTCCCACAAAAACTCAGGCCTTGATGCTTTATTGATCCCGGCCAAATGAAGTTCATTTCTCACAAGGAAATACAGACCCTTAGCCAACCCCTTGACCCTATGAACAAATAAACAAAAGTGTACCTCTGCTTCCCATGGAAGCACTCTAAATGGGAAGCCACACGGCATCTTTAACTTGTCCCCTTCCAGTCCAGTGTCTGCTGGAAGACAGTGCAGAAGGATTTGGTAGAAGGTTGCTCTTTCCATGATATGAGCACCATCCATATCATGGGCACTCCTCCTTTTCCTAACAATTTCCCTAACGGTTGAACTCTTATATATTGCTTCCGAAAGCGGCATGCTGCTCCAAAATGGGCGGGCAGACAAGTGACTATCAACTGTCAGAGGCTTCTTCACAGCCTCTGCGGTTCTGTAAACTATGTCCCAACAAACATGATCTTTACTGAGGGAATTCGGCTTTCCTTCCCACTTAAATGAATGAAATTGAGAAATCGCAGCGCTCAACCCAGCATAATCAACAGTGATTTCCTCCGCCGACTTAGGAAACACAAGCAGAAGACAGTCAGGGTGCTCAAACTCCAGCTCGGGATACCTCCCTTTCGTGGAACTCGACGACGGAATGTGCAGTAGCTGATAAGGCCCTAATCCCATAACATTCTCGAGGTCCTTAAATCCCAGCCCGTCAAGAAGGTTGACATCCCATCCGAGAGCCCCAGCAGCAAACACAACAGCCCCAATCGCGTGGCCGACATCGTGATTACAGTACCGGAACGCGCGCCCACCGTACTTCCACGACTCTCGCCAGAAAATCGACGAGAATCCGACAAGAAAAGAGCCCTCCGGGAAAAACTGGGAAAAGAAGTCCGAGGGGATGACAGCCCTCCGCTCGAGCGCGTGTTCCTTGGGGGCGTAATGGGCAACAAAGGGGTAGTCACAGAGAGAGGGAACGGGAGGGGAAATGATATAAGCTTCGGTGGGATGGAGATTCCCGTTGCTGGGATTAACCCGAAGAGACCAGGTCGAGTACTCCGTGGTCTTCCAAGCAGAAAGCGATAGCGAATCGTAAAGGAATTGAGAGAGAGTAGAGAGGGAGAGCAATCGAGGAGACGGAAGAGACTGGAAGAGAGAATGATAAAGAGGGTCGTCGGGATGGTGAGGTTGGGGAGGTAAGTGGTCCAGATGAAGCAAAGGGGCGGAGAGATAACGCCGGAATGGGTTGGGTTGGTTGGCCCAGTCGAGGCCGGGAGGGCCGCGAGCATAGCCGGTCAATGACTGTTTAGTCTGGTTGTGATACTTGAAGACTTGGTCTAGAACACGAAGTTGATCCCGTTCTTTCTGAAGAGGAAGATTAGAGCTGGAGTCGGACATCATTCTTGTCTGAAATTTCTTGGTACCGGAGGCGAGGATGCCGGCGAAGAGCTGGAAGGACGTGACGAGGTATTGAGGAGAAGGCGGGGGAGGGGTGGGGAAGGCTGCTGAGCTGACTGAATTCAAGTTTTTCTCTCTTCAAACTTCAAAGGAGATGACGCCATGGCGGAGAAACGGCGCTAAGAGTAATGATTGGCGCACCCAAATCGTAGATCACGCCCCTCACTGTAGCAGTGGGATCTGTAGCTGTTAGTCCCACAAATACAGTGAGGAGGCGTTGTCCACGGGTTGGGTGCGCAAGTCATTATTCATGGCGCTAATGCGCGGCTCGGAAGATCGGACTCTGGTTTAAAAGATTTAAGAGGCTTATAACCTTAGACTTGGCAAACTCACTAAATCAAACTAAGCATATTGGATTAATTTTCATGCAGTATAATATATTGATGATAAGTCTAGACATTGGATATGGTTAGTAAACAACTAAATTCTTAAAAGGTAAAAAATAATTGATATTCAATGATCAATTTTTTTTCTAAAGTTTAATACAAATATACTAATCTATGTTCGAGGCAGCATTTAATTTTTAAGCTCTTTCAGTCCTTAAATTCATCCAAATAAGAATCCCAATGGAGAGGTTGGGTTCAATCAATTATACTATTATCTGCTTTAAATTAAAGAGAAAAAATGTACCGTTTATCATGGTTCAATTTGTTGTTACTGAAAGAACTAGGAGGAAGATCAAAATCATATGCTAGATTATTTTCGTAATACAATATCAAATTGATTGCAGTTGGAATTACATCTTACAGCATAGCCTTAAAATATTATAGCGAATAATTGGCGCATTAAATTACTATCACCCTCATGGCCTTTAATGCCATATCATTCTTTTATTTCATCTTTCAGCCTTCACTAGGAGCTTTTAACTCGACAAAGTGTTTGACATTTCTTATGTGACTAATATGAAAGAACCCCACATATCTATGCTACTAATATACTATGAGCTGAAACAAATGATATAAAACCAGCTTAGAAAACTTACATAAAGATTGTTGTAGCTGTTCTACATCATGAAAGCATTGAACAAAGTGGTACATAAAATTAACAAGTAGCAGTATTACATTGTAAGGACAGTTTAATGCTCTACATATCTTCTTTAATGTCACAGCTTGACTTTGCTAACATAATCCACAAACAAAAACATTGCGTTATGCTGTCATATACTTGAGAACAGCTGATCTTACTTTCTCCATATACTCTGCTGCTTGCTTCTGGAAAGAAGTTAAAAGACCCATTGCATTTTGTTGGTTAAACAAAAGTCAGCTTTGAAGTCATCATATATTGAAGATAACACAACTACACTACTTACCTGGTCATATTTATGCGCATTAGCTATATTTTCATCAAGAAGGGTCAGTAAAGACCTGTCAATTTCATTGCGCTCAACCATCTCCAATAACTAACCCAACAAAACAGCCGCCTAAATCAGTTAATTTTGGAGTCCAGAGAAAGAAAACAGAGTCAATGTAGAGAAGAAAGGAAAGGGTTTTATTTGCTATACAGTTGCTTTCTTGTCCTGTGCTTGGAGTATTTTGGCCAGTCTCTCCTTTGCAACTATCAGCTCAGTCTGCATCTTGTCGTATGCTTCTGTAGTACAGGACAAAAAGGACCGTAGTTAGGTCAGACAGAGGGAGCCCAGGAATGACGAAGGGGAGAGAGGAAGATATGAAACTCTCTACTTTATTTCATCTACCTATTCCTTCTTCCAAAACCTTTTGGATTGCTTCTAACTCAATCAGTCTGTCCTCCATATCCTGAAAAAGGCCCAGGAACATCAAGACTCATGGTAAGACTATCTAGCAGGAACTAATTCAATTTTGCTCCGGGAAAGACCTTAGTTCTTGAGACAGCAAATCGCAACTGGCCTAGTTCATATTGAAGATGAGCAAGGAACTCCCTACTTAATCTGCAAATATCATATTTGATAAAAATACCAACTAAATCAACAAAGAAAAACTCTGATAGAGGGACATCACTGGTTCAGAGACAAACTTGATCAGAAAACCAAGCTTTAAGCAATACAAATCTGTTAATCTGCAAATATTAGATTCTGTTAACATACCAACTAAATTAACAACAAAAAGCTCTATGACAGAGGGACATCCCTGGTTCAAAGAAGGTAATAAACAGAAAGCCAAGCTTCAGGCAATATAGCTCTGCTCCTCAAAATGGCAAATATGGCCATGCAGACCATCTGAACTACGTTGCAAGTAACTTTTGATTCAATCTGTGCGGGTGCTAACTTGAATTATTCTAGTATCCAGGCAATATAGAAGAGAGAGCACTGAGGATCGATCTATGAACCTGGCTCAACACTTAGAACTTTCAAGTTCTGAGTTGATCTGCTTGGGTTGCCTTCAGCTGTCCCACTTATCTTGTTTCCCTTAACATAGATGTGTTGAGAAGAATGAAGCAAAATTCTCTCGTTGCATGCTACTCATCTCTGGAACTACTCAAACAACTCTGTTTTATGCAAACATGCTTCCATGCCTGCCAACCTCTTAACCAAAAAAAAGAACTTTAACCAAAGGACCTGACAAACAGCTAGCAGCTTGTTTCAACCTTTGTTGACGCATTCCATAGCTTAAAAACAGCAGTTCAGGTACTGAGATTCAAAGATAGAATGGCCATTCAGAACCATTATCCTTACCGAGAGTAGCACCAAGACAAGTCATTCTTAAATCACAGGGCAAGTAAAACCCAACTAAAAGCCTCTAATGAGCTGAAAAGGGCCTGCAATTTTTCACTGCAAATGTACTTGATGCTTTTCCACATCCACCTCCGTGATTGGCACTTTGGAGCAATAGAAAGCACAAAATGGCAAGTGGGTAACAGGGGAGCAAAAGAAGAAGAACTTCACATACTAGGTGAACAGTCAATGAAATAATTACGAAGATAACTATACCTTTTACTTAGTTTGGATAAACTGCATTGGTCCAATAGCAATTGCATTATCAAGCACTGAACTGATTTTTGAAAGAGATAAGAATATCTAAATAGTGGTTTGATTACAGAAATATACAGCTTTTTAGAGATGCCTGAACTCAACAATTATGACTGAATTTGTTACAAAAGAATAAATGATCCTTTTAAAAAAAAAACTCTATGGTTCAATGCATTACAGGTTTCATTTCTAGTATCAGTTCTATCCGAGTTGGACATGGATGCTGCTAAAAGCTAGTAAAAACTGAGGGGACAACTGGATCGTCTATGTGAATTGAATCGATTCAGAGTTCAAATCAGTTGCCCCTGGCTTTGACTGCCATTTATGCTCATTTGTCGAAGAAACTTACAATTCGCAAAACTGAAACAGAAAAATCAAGCTCAGTAGTCAACCGAGTTGGAAAGCGCTCACGTAGAATGTAAGAGAAAAAAAAAAAAGGAAAATGAAGCTCCTCCCCATAGAAAGCCACTTCGAGATAGGAATAAGTCGACAAATGAACGGAAACAGCGAGACCTCACCTTGGTCTAAGCCTCGCAATCTCGAATTCGAGTTCCTGAGCTTCCGTGTCGAGGAAAAACTCAATCAGCTCTTCGTGGGTATCCGGCACAACCCTTGACTAAAAAAATCAAGAAACGAATTTTACGGAGAAAAACATAAAACAGGTCAAAGAAGACGCCAGTTGGATCGCAAATGAAGTTCGCATACCTCTCTCTGAGCTCTTCGACGCTCTTTCTCTTCCCGGACTTGCTGCTCGAAGGCTTCTTTGGCATCGGCATCCTTCTCGAGGTGCTTGCGGAACTCCAGTCGAGCGATGTGACCTCCCTGCGGAGGGCCTAAAACGCCTTCCGGATCCTTTCTCGAGTAATTAAAGTTTCTCAGTCACTGACCATCAACTGGGACGAGGAATCAAAGGAAGCAAAGCAGAAGGGAGAGAGCCTCACCCATCCGATGCAGGAAATTTTCGTTCTTCGAGGTGCGCTTCTCGCCCACTTCGTCCGCCCAAAAGCGTTCGCGCTGCCAATGCTGAGAGCAGCCATGGTGGGTTATCCAGACAAGCAGAGCAAAGCGCGCCCTCGCTCTCGTGTTATCGGCTCCCGACGTTAGTCACGTCACTCCTTACCCATTTTGCCGCGAATGTTAAAAAGTGGTTGGCCCTGCTAAAGATTAAAAACAAGTTTTTTTTTTTAACTTTTTATTACTCCAATAAAAATTGGAACAGATGAATCCATAAATTTTTCAATAATTTTAATTACTTCGTATTATTGATTTGGTATTTTATTTTGTTTCTGGTGTAGTCACCAAAACTTACAATTGGAATTAGATAAATATTTGTTTTTAAAAAAAGCATTTTTTCAGTTCTTTTAAAGAACTCCAAGGCGAAAAAGTCCTCTTATCAAACAACGGAACTGAACGTGAGTATGAACTTCGAAGAGGTGGCTTCCCAGCTCTTTATTTGATTTGACCATAAGCCGTTTTGACTATTTATAGGTTCCACCTGACTTGGTCCTAAGAAAGGATTGAGGTCTAGCCAAACTGCCCAAACCATTAGTAGAATAGGACCTCAATAACACATTTAGAGAAGATTAAATTCATTGACCTCTATTTAGAAAAGAACAGGAAAGATATATTGATCACTTAATTTGTCACGCATGACTAGTCTTCACCCTTCGAAGGCAAATCATTTAGCCCGCATGAAGATCATGCCGTCTCTCATCAATCACCAAGTTTATATGATATAAATACCTTGAAGAAATGAAAATAACGAGGTATCTAATTGTGAAATTAAGCAAAGTTTATAAGAATAAGTTTATAAGATCAACCGCCTTTTTTCTTGAACAGTGATACAAGCACTTCAAACTATTACTGCAATGGTTTACATCCTGATGCGTCCTGAAAGAGATAAACTCAGAGATAAAATTAGCAAGAATTTATTTTTTTAATAAAATTTTATCTTTTTATTAAACGGGCAAACCTTAAACCCTAGATTTATTTTTTACCTAGACAGCTAACTAGGTTGGCATTTCACTATGTAAATCCTAAAATTAAAATTAGAGAGTAATTATATCATTTGGCACAATCGCTGTTCCACACGAATCAAATTCTCAATACTTTCGGCCCTAGTCAAATACACCCTAGTCAAACACGCGCAGGACCCCCCCTCCTCTCTCCCATCCCAGAATCATTACTGCTGGGAAACGAGATGCTTCCCTCTCCTCCCCAGTCCCGCCTCGTCTCCAGCAACTATGATCACTCATTCCCATCGATCGACATGCAATCCAGCACCCTCTCTTTTTGGTAGCTTAAAGAAGAACTCTCATGAGTAAAGCAATCGAGCTCTTCGAAAAAAAAAAGGAAGAAAGAGAGATCAAAGAAGAGCACCGAGCGCCATGCAGGGCAGCCCTTCTCCAGCAATTATAGAAGAAAGCACGTGGAGGAATCATGTCTGGGTTTGATCCACACAACCTGGTTCCTTCGATTAAACAAACTGCCAAGCCTGCTACAGAATCTTCTCTCTGTTAAACGCGAGCAGTAGAGGCTAATCATAAGCTTGCAGCAGCTCCCCTCCATTTGTTGATCCTACCATGTGAAAACCACTTCTTCATACTAAATCAATCGATGGTCTCACACGTAGGAGAAATTGATTTTCCGACATCTGAATTAAAGGGTTCTGATCTGATTGACGGCTTGACGTCCAGGGACCCCTTGCAAGTGCAAGCTTGAGGCCATTACCGGGGTTAGCTGAGGTTCACGCGAGGGGTAAATGATTAGCGCCCGTGACAGCGGGGACAGGGCGCCCATGTGAACGAGAACCCCTTTTTGAGGTCTTGCACGCACCGCCAGCGTCGAAAGAGGCGTCCAGCGCCGGATGCAGACGCGGGGAGGGGAAACTTCCAAGGAGGGGACCGACCCAATAACGGCAGCGGGAAGAAAATTCAGTGCCGCCACGTTCACAAAGGTCCGCTTCTTTATAAAAAAAACAATTTATCGAACAGGTATACTGCAAGACAGACTCATGGTCGCTAGAATGTATAAAACAAATCAACCCAGTCCACGATGCTTAATACTTTGAGACGCTCTCTCGACTCCGAACTTCTAGATCGAGGGTTTCTTTCTTTCAATCCGGAAAAACAGTCGCTTTCTTGTAAACGAGGTATCTGGCAACAGTTTTTCTTTATGAGAAAAAAAAAAAGATCTTGACGAGAAGGAGAATAGTACCTAATGCCTTCCGATACGGAACTCCATTCAAAATATAATCTGTAAATCAAAGCAGACAGCTAATTTGCAGTTTCTTCCAGGTTTCATCCCACACAGAGACTGTCCTAGGAAATAGCTCCCCAGCTGCGGCCCTGCTCACTGATTCCGAAGACAATCCCTTGTTGAATCCTTGGCTGCAAGCATTTTCTTTATCTATCAACTTTACCTGATCCGATTCATATCCGCACCAACACAATCTATGTCAATCAACAATGACAAACTACTCTCGCTGCTTTCCCCATCCATTTCCATTTCGTCCCACTTCGGTTACTCCACGCAAGGCAGGAAAACCCAATAACAAATTTGATTCTTGACCTGGTTATTCCGATCGTCTTGCCCAACAAAATTGATGTGACACCCGTCCCAAGTTCAAAATGTGAACATACATTTCTCTTCACATTGACCTCAAACCGGAGAATTATTGGCTGTTGGAAACTCGGAAGAATGGCAGATGACTTTAGTCTCCTTTTACACGATCCTTCATCAGAATGGCCCCAGAAAACTGTAACCAGATTGGATCAAAATCATTAATACTCGGTTTGATGATCCTTCTAATTGTAAAATATTATAAAATTATTACAAATAAATTAAGATTATTTATTAAAATTTGAAACTAAATTAAACCAAAAGAAGCAACCTTGCTATTTGATGGAAAGTTCGATTCTCGAAATATCAGAAAATTTAATAAATCGGGTAAAGTAAAAATTAATATTTCATTTTTTATTTGAATACCCTAATTAAATGTTTTATTCACCTTCTCTCAAATTGAGATAAATATTCATATAACATAATTTTGAGTATATAAAATGCAGTAATTAATCATTTTTTTAAAGTAGTTGTCAGAGTTACAAGCTTGACTTTGAACTTTAAAGGTTGAAATTTGAAACTTAGAAATTATTTTCAAAAAATTTAAAAGCTAAATTAAATATTTAAAATTAATATCTGGATTTTGTTATCTAGACGCCAGCTCTTATATATTTCGTTTCTTGTTGGGTCGCTTGGGATTCTTCTATTGGAAGGACACAACAGTAATAAAAGAAAAGCATCCGTCTCCGGTGGTCTTTAAACTCCGGGTCATTAAATCAGACAGCTGCATTTGCTTCTATAAATACCGAAAGTCTCAACCCCCCCTACAGAAGAGTAGTAAGTAATTCACGGACTTGAAGAAGGTGCAGAGTAGAGAGCGAGAAAGGGACGAAGAAGAAGAAGAAGAAGAAAAATGGAGTCTTTCACGAAGAATATGATCGTGGTGGCGTTAATGGCGGCTCTGGCGACCGTCGCGTGGGGGCAGCAGATGCCGGCGTGCGCGTCGAAGCTGATCCCGTGCCAGAGTTACCTAAACTCCACCTCGCCGCCCAGCTCCTGCTGCGGACCGATGCGCGACGCCGTCAAGAATGATCTGCCCTGCCTCTGCGAACTCTTCAAGCAGTCCGACCTTTTCAAGGCGCTTAATATTAATATCACGCAGGCGCTTGAGCTGCCGAAGCACTGTGGGATTAAGGATGGGGTCAGCTCCTGCAAAGCTGGTAGGGGGAGAGATCTCGGCTGTGTTTGTGGTTTTTGATCGGCTGAAACTAATATCGGCCAATCCATTTTTTGCTACTGCTTCTCTCTTTTCCTTTTTTTTCTAATTTTGAAGTGGGGATTTTTATTATTCTGCTGGTATGGGAGAGGATGGTTTTTCTTTCTTTTTGTTTCCCCTCTGAGAATTTTCTTGATTTGTAGTTTATGATCTGTTGAAATATTCGCATTTCTTGTGAATTGTGTTTATTCTTTTAATATTTTTGGAATTTGATTCTACCGATCAAGAACTGATTTTGTTTTATCTTTTGAAAATTGTCTTTGTTTGGTTAGTGTTTTGTTTTTATATCAGTTTAATTGTTGTCCGCTTTTGCTTTTTTTTTTTTTGTGATAAAGTAGGAATGTGATTCTACCGTAAAGAGGAGGATTTAGAGGAGAGGAAGGGTTTTTACTTTCTTTTCCTTTTCTTCTTTCGAATTATATCTTGATCGTGTCGGAATTAAGAGTAGATGACAGATGGAAGTTTTTTGTTTGCTAAATCTAACTGTTGTAAATTTTCTGATGACAGCTGCTACATCTCCGACCGGCAGTGCTCCACCGAGTATGAATTTTCTCTCACACTCCTCTTTATTTTATGATATTATCTCCAATAATTGCTTTTCCTGGTTTCACATCTAAAAGCTGAAACCGTCTCGAACATCCTGGTTTCTTCATCTACCTCTTCTTTACCGTCCCACAATTCCACTCTCTATGCCACCTGCCGCCCTTAACCTCAAAACGCGAGAGCCCCGCAAATCTCTCTTTGAGAATCCGAGAAACTATCAAATCGAGTGAATAGGAGCCTTGTCGCGCTGTCATTTGAAACAATCGGTCCCTTTACCCCCTTTTTTCTTCGGAGGAGAAGGAGAAACTTTTAAGTAATCCATCGTCTCGTAAATTTCTACTTTTGTTTCAAATTTTCTGTTCGTCACTACCGAAATCTGGGAAAAGAGAAGATTTTCTTTACACTTCCCTTCGCTTTCTCTCCTTCGTCGTATTCAGGAAATTCCTCTACAACTACTCTACTCGACACGATCAGTACGCAATTGACCATTTACTCAGTCAAATTTCTTCAAATCGAGAATTGGATGGAACTGTTACTGGTCTATTTTTTTCCACCGAATCAGCATCTGGTTGGACGACGACAGACGCAACCAGAAAGACAAAAAAAACCCCCAAAATTGCCCGGAACTGCCTCAAATCGAAGTTTCCCGAACGACCCATTTCCACTTTCCCCTCTGTAAATCCACCCCTCTTCGAATTTGTGGTCCTCAGTCCTTCACCGTCCCTACCGGAACCGCCATGGACGCTCATTTAATGGAAACCATAACTAGGGGTAAAGAAATTGAATGCAGCTGCCACGGCCGTGTCATCTCATCACCAAAAACCCGCTCCCCGACGACGCCACACGTCACCCCACGACCATGCGTAACAGCTGCATATTCCTCATCTGTTTAAGAAACTATTGACGGAAATGCTCTCCACCCCTATAATTGAATTTCAACCCAACGAAGAAATTGAAACCATCACATGTCGATCGGGCTTTACTAAGAACTGTGAAACTTTTCAGGTACACCGGGCGGGGAGAACAATGCCGGAAGAGTAGGACTGGCCGGAGCTTCCACTTTGACCGGACTGGTAGTGTTGTGGGCATCAATGGTGATTCGCGCTTAGAGTAAGAGATAAGAGAGAGAGAGAGAGAGAGAGAGAGAGAGGGTTTTACCTATTCTGTTGTTATTTTCATATTGTATGTGATTTTGGGTGTTATGATTATGTTACCGCGATATCATTTATTCGGACTAGTAGTGGACTTTTAGTCTTTAGTGGTGACTAATAGTCTGATACCCCCCCTTTTCCAGGTCATGGGCGTGTCTTTGTAATAATGTGTCTGATGCCCTTATGACTGAATGTAGTCGGCATAATATATACTTTGTAGCATTTTCGGACGGGTTGCCCCCATTTGTGGGACAGTGTATCCTTATTACGATGATAATTCGAAAATAGCTAAAACTTGTCATACTAAGCATTCAATTTACTAATTATATATGTAAACAGAAAAACAATTGGCGACCAATATATAGGACTACATTAGAATTTTCACCCTGTTATTTTTATCCCCCAAAATAATTCTTTTATATGCACAAACTGCAAAGACAACATTGAAACATTACACTAGTTTTTTAGAGATACATCTTGAATTATTGGTTAATCTCAATTAAACTTAAACTTCATTTGGTGAGGGGCATTTAACACTTAGCACATCTTTCGGGTATTTGAAAGTTGATATAGGCTTATGGGACTTACAACAGTATTGTCAATCAATTATCATCTAATTCTTTAAGGAACGACTCAGTTTTTATAGTATTGTAATGTTTCCAATTTTGATTACTGAAAAAAATACAATTCCAGGACAAAATTCTCCAACAATTTTAAGTTTAAATATGATGATATAATTTGTGTATTTAATTTTTAATATGCTAAGTATAATTCTTTTAAATTTACATAAAACATAAATATGCGCACAGCTAATTATTATATGGGTATCTAACCTCTTCACAAATGTAACCCTCCGTTAAAATAAGTTGGTTATCAATTAGGGTGCCATTTAGGACCGTAGCAATACAGGGTGCACCTAGAAAGTACCTATATCATTATGAAAGAGTGGATATATAAGTACTGCAAAGTATCACAGTGATGTTTACATCCGGGCGTCCGAGAAAACCACAAATAGTATTGGAATTGGAGTCCTGGTCTTTGATTTCTAAAGATAAAAGTATTACTTTCTTATAAAAATAATATTTTTGAAAAATATGATTCTCAGGCTTTGAATTAAAATTAGAGTTTTACCATAAAAGTCTCCAATTTTTACAAAATCTGTACTTCTCTATAAAAATTTATAAAACTATTGAATTTTGAAAATAATTTCTTAAAAGAAAGAGTAATGCTAGCTGCAGCTATGGCTAGTACTTATCTCATGTACATGTTAATTTAAGTTCTTAAAAATATGAAAAAAATATTTTTTATTTTATAAAATCTTATATTTTAAAAAATAAACCCTAGGCATTAACGGATTAACATATGGGATAAGTACTATACATAGGTATAGCTACTAGAAGAATACGGACCCAATACTCTATCCATTTCTACCCTTGGAAGCTACTAGAAGAAGTTTAGCCACCAATACCACGTCGAAGTGTCAGCTCTAGAACAGTAGGACTTAATTAGAACTATAAATTCCCCGTCGCCCTCGCGGCCGCTCGCCACCTCGACTGAGCTCTCAATCCGCTAGGTCCCTAATCGTCTCTTCGATCGCATTTCTCGACTCCTCTACGCTAAAATTCCTAGTACGCGCAGATCCTTCCCGGCGATGGATCCTGCGAAGGTGAAGGAGCTCAAGCTCTTCGTCGATCAAATCAAAGCGAATCCTGCCATCCTGAGTAACGCGTCGCTTAGGTTCTTCAGAGATTACCTCGAGAGGTAATGGCGGATGAAAATGTTCCTAACTCGACGACTGGTTTACCTATTAATAGTAGACGTGTTCTTGTGTATATTTGTTTGTCGTATTTTCTCATTTTGGCGGTTTTACTTGTTGTTTCAGCCTTCATTGCAAACTTCCTGCTGCCGCTTATGATTCGGGAGATGCCGGAGCGAGCAGTAAGGTACTATGTTGTTTCCCTCTTTCTGTGATTTTGTTAATTGTGTAGCGTTTAGTTTGGTTGTTTTTGTCTTACTCGATAGAGAATGTGTTTTCGCATCTTAACTTGCAGTCTGTGGTCCTTCACTTTGGGATGAAACTGAAATAAAAATAGAATAATTCGCCAGTACTATATGATTAGATAGCACTTTTAATGTCGATAAAGGAGCAGTATGAAATACTTCACATCCATCATGTAATTAAATAACACTCTTAAAGTCTATTGCTGCTAGCTTTTTCTGTATGATCAACTAGCATGTGGTTTATGTTATTTTTGGTCTTCTAGAAATGCATTGCTTGCTGGAGTGGGTTCTGTTTTTGAGCTTGTCTAATGTAGGTTACTTGTTCTAATAGGTGTGACTGCTGGTGTAATTCGCTTATTTTTTCATGTGTTTGAATTAGTTTCTTGACGTGTCTGGGTTCCTTAATATTCCAAAAGATAGTAAAAATAATTTACCCAGTTATTTGTGTTTAGTATTTCTGTATTTATTTGATGGACCTTTATTCGTGCTTGTTGCTGTAAGAGGCTATCTTATTTGTGGATCATATTAACAGAAAGATGCGAGTGATATTGATATGGAAGACCTTGAGGATGAGGATGCTGATGCAAAGGGGCCTGCAAACCCTTCAGATGATCTTGAGTCAGAGGAAGAAATTGTAGAATCTGATGTTGAACTTGAAGGTGAAATCGTGGAAGCTGATAATGATCCTCCACAGAAGGTATTGTCTTGACCATTCCTGAAGGTATTGAAATATGTTCCACGGGACTTTGGTATTAATGGAAGTTTTGACCACTCTGTGTTTTTATCTTTTGCTTCCTGCAGATGGGAGATCCATCCATCGAAGTAACAGAAGAAAGTCGAGATGCTTCTCAAGAGGCAAAGGGGAAAGCCATGGAAGCTATTTCTGAAGGTGTTGTTACTTTATAAATCAATAATGACCCGTGGTCCCACAATCCCACCTGTAACAGTATTCACATAGATTTGGAGGTATAGGTATCATCAAGGTGACAGTTCTCATCTTTTTTTATAGGCAAGCTGGATGAGGCCATTGAACATCTTACAGAAGCAATCTTACTCAATCCAACATCTGCTATCATGTATGGCACAAGAGGTATATAGGTTTTTCTACTTTTTATTTTTGAGGTGTAACAATATACACTTTTTTGCTTTTTGTACTCATTAGACATCATTTTCGTGTGCAGCTAATGTGTATATCAAAATGAGGAAACCCAACGCTGCTATTCGTGATGCGAATGCTGCATTAGAGGTTGCTTCTTATTTTCTAGAGGAAAAACTAAATCTTTGTATCTTTGGATCAGATTAGCGTGTCCTTTTGGTGCATTTACATCTACTACATACAGGAAATGCAAGGTTACATTTTAAGCACCATGAGACCAAAACAGTTGTTCTGGATATGTTATGTCATGTTGATGGGTTCACGTTTACTAGTACACTAACAGGGAAGAAATGATTTCTTCAGTTTTTTGGTCTTCGGTGGCCCTAAGCATTTCTAGAATCTTACATTGTGCAGATCAATCCTGATTCAGCAAAAGGTTACAAATCCCGTGGTATGGCCCTGGCAATGCTTGGCAAGTGGGAAGAGGCTGCCAAAGATCTCCATATAGCATCCAAGCTGGATTATGATGAGGAAATTGGTGCAGTGCTGAAGAAGGTACTTTTTTTGTTGTACTTTGCAAACAACCTCTGATTTAGATACAATTTGGTGTCTAACAGTCGCGTAAGCTACAATTAGGTTGAACCAAATGTGCATAAGATTGAGGAGCACCGACGTAAGTATGACCGCTTGCGCAAGGAGAGAGAGGAGAAAAAGCTGCAGCGCGAGAGACAACGCCGTCGAGCTGAAGCAGAGGTGCTGCATTCCTTATTTGAAATTAGTACCATTTTACTAGTGTATGGCAAACTCATCATTTTTCTTGTCTTGGTTAGGCTGCTTACGAAAAGGCTAAAAAGAAAGAGCAGTCATCCTCTGATAGAACTTTTGGAGGTATGCCCGGAGGTTTCCCTAGTGGTGGTATGCCAGGAGGTTTTCCTGGTGGTGGCATGCCTGGAGGTTTTCCTGCTGGTGGCATGCCTGGAGGTTTTCCCGGTGGTGGCATGCCTGGAGGTTTTCCTGGTGGTGGCATGCCTGGAGGTTTTCCTGGTGGTGGCATGCCTGGAGCTGGGTCTGGTGGTGGGATGCCTGGAGCTGGGTCTGGTGGTGGGATGCCTGGAGCTGGGTCTGGTGGTGTTCCGGATATGAGCAAAATTCTCAATGTAAGTTTTTAATTATATGGATGTCATGTTGACATAGTTGTCTTTATCGTGCCTAAAGACAGTTCCACTGGTTTTGTTCTCATATAATTGTGCCATTGTTTTGTTTCTGGTTTGAAGTGAATTTTCTTATTTTCTTCTACTTGAATAGGATCCTGAGCTGATGGCAGCGTTCAGTGACCCAGATGTCATGGCTGCTCTCCAAGATGGTAAAAACATTTCTTCCGTCATCTTATTCACTGTGTATTCTTCCTTTAAAACCATGAGGACTTTTTTTTAAAACAATATTCTGAATTTTTAAGAATGTTAAAGGCAATTACTGTAGAGAAATTAGTATACATTCTAGTGGGTGAAGGTGGCACTGCTAGCAATTGCTGATATGTTATTTGTATGTGAAGAATTTTTGGATTTTTTATAGTGCTTGTAATGCTGTTTTTCCTTTGTGAAATCAAAAACTTATCTTTTTTTTTGATGATTTGAGAATGTCGTAAAGGACTTCAAATCAGTAATTTTTTTTGTTGCAGTGAAGAGAATATTGTGTATGAATATATAATAGATATATTTATCTATATCTGATAATAATGATTAATGAGTATTCAGATTCTTTATTCTCAGTCGCATGTTCATTTTCTTGCCATAATGGTCTACTGATACTCAGATTATATTACTCGCTACTGTATTTCTTTTGCATGTTTGTAAATTTTGCTGTTATGCCATGGAAAACTTTCAATGGAATGCATGTCACTGATTGCATATCATGCAATAAGTTAATCTATCTTATTTTACCATTAGGAGGACATTTATGTTTGTTGTGTAATGTAAGTTTTTATAGGAAGTTGTGTATATGTATACATATTTCCAAGGTTAAACGTAGCAAAAATGATATTCCTGATACTGGTTGTGCGCGCAGTCATGAAGAACCCTGCGAATTTGTCGAAGCATCAGGCAAATCCCAAAGTGGCTCCAATCATTGCAAAGATGATGAGCAAATTTGCAGGACCCAAGTAATGGAAGTTGAAGGATATCCCTCTCACCTCGCTCAGGAATTGTGACTTAATGGTTGTATGAATTGATTGTGAAAAATTTGTAAGTTGATAGTGATGAATCACTGTAGCTTAGATGCTTTGTGCATAAGAGGAGAATAGCAACCATATTTTGGTCATCTGCCATAACTTTGGGTATAGTGTCTGTGGGAAAAATTGAGTTTTAAAAAGATATTCTCAGATTACTGGATAATTTCTATTTTGTTGATGCTCCTTGTTTAATGGGGGCTTAGTGCATGGTGATTTTAAATGTCAGGGACATTAAGGTTTCATGGTAGTGAGATTCTGACATGAGGAATTTATTGGCACTTGCGAATTTTGAATTCTCATACTACACCCACATGAAAAAATTAAACTATAGACTTGACTTCATATCTTTATGCACTAACCCCGTAAGAATTTCTTAAACAAAATTCAGTGCAAAATAAAGGAAAAGCTAATTTGTGGGTAATGATGACGCAAAACAAACAGTTAAGGAAGATAAGGAATCTTGTTTATTCCTAAAGAAAAGGCAGCACTAGTGTTGCAATGATAGAAAATGCTTAACTCATTGATTTTGCTGCATTTGATCGCTCTCATCAATCAATGAAGACGGATACCATCCTATTAAAACGTGGGGAGAGAACCTGAGACCTGCAGAAGACGTGAAGTCCGAAGTCAAAGGCTCAAAGCTGCGTATTTGAAAAGTTGATATAGACTAGCCACCGTTTGGCAGCGCTTTTTGATAAAGGACTCCTTAAGAAAGACGTTTAAGAGTTCTATTATAAAAAGACTCTTTCGAAAAGACGTTGGAGTCTTGATTAAACTCATTAGAATATCTTTTGAATTACTGTGTTTGGATAGATATTTACTATAATACCCTCCAATGTAATTAATAAATATTATAATTATTGTAAAATAAAAATATTACATTTAATAAAAAAAAACTTAATAATATATATATATCATTTTTACTTTGATGAATGTTCAAATTAATTATTTTAAGATTAAAATAACTGTATTTATAACTTTAAAAAATAAAATAAGTAATTAAAAGAAGTTTTAATAAATAAAAAAGACTTGAAAAGTTCAAAACAATTACTTTATTAAAGGATTGCATTAATAGTTTATAATATCATAAAATAAAAAATAATTTATTATAGTTTTAAATTTTCCTATTAGTTTGTTGTCACGTATAGATTTTGCAGAAAAAATGAGCTTTTACTCATTCAAGCTTTGCCAAATGGTCCCTAAGAGGCCTTATAATAGTTTTGCCTATCAATTATAATCTGATTCTTTAAGTAAAGGACTCAACTTTTTAGTATTGTAATGTTTAGAATTTTGATTACTGAAAATATTACAATCCAGGACAAAATTCTGTAACAATTTTAAATTTAAATGTAATGATATAATTTGTGTATTTAAATTTTTAATATGCTGACCTGCACCATTAAGCAGGGTTTGATAGGTATGAAATCATCAACCTATAAACATAAAGGTATAAATACTAGAAATAGTGTTGGATTTGGACTCCAATCAGGTCTTTGATTTATGAAGATAAAAATATTATTGTCTTCTTATAAATAAAATATTTTGAAAAATCTAGTTCTCAAGGAAATTTTAATGAAAGTTTTTAATTATATGGAAGTTCTGTGGACATAGTTGTCTTTATCGTGCCTTGAGACAGTTCCACTGGTTTTGTTCTCATATAATTGTGCCATTGTTTTGTTTCTGGTTTAAAGTGAATTTTCTTATTTTCTTCTACTTGAACAGGATTCTGAGCTGATGGCAGCGTTCAGTAACCCAGACGTCATGGCTGCTATCAAAGATGGCTAAAAACAAGAGCTGGAGAGAAATTAGTATAAATTTTAGTGGGTCAAAGTTGCATTGCTAGCAATTGCTGATATTCAGTAATTCTTTTTGTAATTGCAGTGAAGATAATATTGTATATGAATATATAAAGGATTTATCTATCTATATTTGATAATAACGATTAATGAGTATCGAGATTCATTATGCTCAGTCGTATGTTCATTTTCTTGCCATAATGGTCCACTGACACCCAAATACATATTACTTGCTACTGTATTTCATTATGCACTAACGCCATAAGAAATGCATCTGAAGTTTAAAACGGATTTAAACAAAATTCAGAGCTAAATAAAGGAAAAAGCTAATTTTTGGGTAATGATGACGCAAAACATACTGGTAAGGAAGATGATTAGATGAGTCTTGTTTATTCCTAAAGAAAAGACAGCACTGGCGTTTCAATGATAGAAAATGCTTTGTTTAACTCATTGATAGTGCTGCATTTGATCGCTCTCATCAATTGATGAACACGGATTCTTTCCATTTAAAACGTGGGGAGAGAACCTGGGAACAGCAGAAAACGTGAAATCCTAAGTCAAAACTGCATTTTTTTAGTTCTTTGGATGGTTGTTGTAATGTAAGTACTGCCATGTTTTATTCCAGTTATTAGAGAGAGTAACATAGTTCTTACTTTATCTCTTACCCGATTGAGACACCACGTAAGGCTGACACCATGTAACGCTGTAAACCTTCACAGTAAGATTTGGTAGTACCCATATCACCATTATTTTTTTTTAGGGCAATTTTGAAAATGTTAGTTGCACCTATGTACAATACCTATATGACGTATATACTAGCTAATTCGAAACACAGTTGCCCAGGGTTTATCATTTAAAATTTTATAAAATAAATATTTTTTTATTTTTAAAAGTTTTTAGATTGGTTGGTACGCCGGATAAGTGTAGCCTGGGTGCAGCTAGTATTACTTTTTAACCAAGTACCCTATAGGCGTACCTTCTGATGTGGATGCTACAGTCTTAGTCAACATCTATTTGCACTTTTTTTAAAAAATCCTAACACTTTAACAATATCTAAACCTTTAAACCATAAACCCAAAAATCCAATAATCCACATGATGCCAACTCTGCATCCATGTCGACTGGTAGGCCAGAGGGGTACTGCACGAAGGTCGAGCTAGCTTGAAATGTTATTCCAACAGCAAGTTGGTTCAGACTACATACTAATGGCTTACATGTATGCCATGTTGATGTAATATAGGTCTATCTTAACAGTAGATGGTACCCGGGTTTGGCTCAGAAGTTCTTAACATAATTAGACCACTTTGGCAGGTCGGCTGAAACAAGTCAACAACGTTTAAATTTTCATTAGTTATTAAATTCTTTGCTGGTTATAACAATGATCAGATATTCCTTGTTCTTCGTATTTTTTTGTCATGCTCGTTGGATAGAAACTGATACAAAACATAGGATCAATATCATTTAAAAGTAACTCTATGGTAGTCGGAAATAGAAAAATATGGATGGTTTTTTATGGAAAGGATAAATTATTCCTCTCCCAAGTAAATGAAACCTATGTTTTTAGGGTGAAAACTCACCATTTATACTTAAAAATTAATGTTTTAAAAACCGAATCAGCCATCTAGTTTCGAATCGGATTGGACCAGTTGGACCAATGGTTGGACCCAGTTTTGGTTGAACGTACTACCGTACTAGTTTAGTATTTTTAAAGTTAATTTACTGAAAAATTCACAAAATGTCTTTAGAATCCATTGTTGAAATAATTAATGCATCATATATTTGCATTGACCGAGGTAGGACTGGAATCAAGTTTGTAAAAATAGTTCTTTCTATAAAGCTGCCTTTGTTGCTCTCAAAAATGAAAAGTGTTATTTTCCAAAATAGAAAACAATGTCTAAAAAAAAAATTAGAACTATTATTATTATTATTATTATTATTGTTATTATTATTAACTTTTTAGTTTCTTTTTAGGCGGGAGAGTGATTATTCATCCCCACACGCGAGCCCCTTCCTTGCAGACGAAATTAGGAACAGCCGGAGAGTCGAAAGGACGTGAACAAGACCCATGAATGAGCTTCCTTGACCATCTGAGTGACTTGATGGTTTCTCATCTCTCATGTCTTCGTCAATGGCTCCCTTGAGAAACGAGATTGTAACATTTCAGGCAAATTTTGATTCTTCTGATACGGTGGTAAGGAGGGAAGGACTCGTGATTCCCGTTCGTTACTTCTCTTTCGATACGTCCATGTCAATGCATCTGGGAATTCATGCGGTCATACCACAAAATTAAGGTGAGAAATGGGGACTAGGATTGATTAATGACAGCTGCTCCTTTGACAAACTTTTTTGCCCGAGGGCTCCCAATTTCCTGGTAATCTAGGAGTAACTCGTATTGGTTTTCCCATGTCGTCTGCCTAGGAGGAGTAGCTCACCTCCCCGATGGATTTACGGGCGGGCTGGAGATATCCTCAAATCCAGGAAGTCGAATTGTGGAGGTGACTGTATTTTCCTTTCTTTTTCCGTGGAGGTGTTTGTTTGGCTCGGGGTCTACACTCTACACCCGTTTTGGTCAGCTTTCTGGGTTATGAATTTCGCAGATGCAAAGAAAAGCAGGGGTTCTGCATCATGGTTTATGATACCACCTTTTGGAAAAAAACGGAGGCTTTACGAAATTTCCGATACTGAGAATGAAGACGAAGATACGCATGCACATATATACCGAAAAAGATGATCTGTTCAGACGAAAAGCAAAACGCTCGTGAACATGATGGATATGATGGGTGAGTCCAATTTGGTTGGACGGGTCTCATCTCTCATCTTTGGTTCCTATGGTGTTGATCGTACGCTGCCCCTCTTCCCGGTGGCTTAATGGAGAAGTCTGAATTAAAGCTTTTTTTTTTTAAGCCAGAAACAGATATTTTATTGTTTTTCCATGGATTTATGAAAGAGGCAGAAACTTTCGTCGGCAACCTCACCATTGGGTCACCCCTTGTCTCTTGCAAATTATGGAATCATGGGAAGTAGAAAGCCAGAAATTTCAGGGGCACTGACGAGTCCGCTAGACGTTTGATAGAATGACCAAGAGAAAAAGAAGAAAGAAGGAAATGATCGTTAGAGACAAGATGTGCACATTGTCCATGGATGCAAGTGGCTTTCTTGCTTGCTTGTAAATCCAATGGTTGCCCAGGCAGGTGCTATCTGGAGCCATTACACGTTTAGAGTAATTTACTCACAAGTGCTGCCAGTGGTGGGTACCATAATCTTGTATCGTTTTCTGGAGATGAGTGTGTATGCAGTCCCAGTGCAGGAGCAGAAGGAAGAGGTGGTTTAAAAACGAATGAGGAAAGTGAGTGATCAGGTGAGGTGTGGAGATGACGATAGGGATGATGGAATGGTTGAGTAAGAGTGCAATTTGGGAGTGAAAAGTGTGGGGAAACAGTAGCAATCAGAGCTGCCCAGAGGTAGCAAAGTCGTTGGTCGTCCATCATCAACCATCGCAATCATATGGAGCAAAAGGACATTGGAACAGGTGATTGTAGTTCCGATGCTCCTTTCTTGAGTTGATGGACCCGGGAATCGTGGCTCCCCTTGCGAATCGAGAACCCTTATTTATAGGTGGGTGGAGGGGCTTTCCCAGTGTTTGGAGGTGTGGTGGTGGTAGTGCACGGTAGAGCTTTTGCCAGTACTCATGGGGAGGCAACCCTGCTGTGACAAGCTCGGTGTGAAGAAGGGGCCTTGGACTGCCGAGGAGGACAAGAAGCTCATCAATTTCATCCTCACCAATGGCCAGTGCTGCTGGAGGGCTGTTCCCAAGCTCGCCGGACTCCTCCGTTGTGGCAAGAGCTGCCGGCTCCGTTGGACCAATTACCTCCGCCCTGACCTCAAGCGCGGCCTTCTCACAGAAGACGAGGAACAATTGGTCATAGACCTCCATGCTCGCCTGGGCAATAGGTTTGTCCATCTCCAACGCGCACACTCTCCTTTTCACTTTCACCGTTTTCTTGTCTAAGGCGGGTGGGTTCTCATTCTGCAGATGGTCTAAGATTGCTGCGAGGTTGCCCGGAAGAACAGACAACGAGATCAAGAACCACTGGAACACCCATATCAAGAAGAAGCTGGCAAAGATGGGCATAGACCCGGTCACCCACGAACCCCTCCACAAACAAGCCCCCCAAGATTCATCCTCCACCGTCACAGCCTTGCCGGAGTCCGACCGGGGTGGGTACCAGTCCATGGAAATCGACAGCCAAATTAATTCGGAAGAAAACTCAAGCCCGCCGGAGAATTCATCCGGTGATGAGCTCCGGGTACAGGGGAACTACAGTGACGAAGACCCACTAATGAGCAGCCTCTGGGGCGACGAGATCATTCCCCTGGTGGATGCTTCCTGGAAGTTCCCCAGTGCCGAGAACGACTACGTCAATGTCGGAGTCACTGCAGCTTGGGAAGACAACTGCGAATGGCTCTTAGACTACCAGGCACTCGGGATCGAAGAGCTGGTTCTCGGCGGTGTGGACATAGCAAAATCCTCAGAGAAACTCTAACAAGTGATACAAGGGAACGTCTCATAACAAGTAAATCGACATGGCGTCTCTGTTATTAAACGATCCCATGTCTCATCATAGATTTTTCCTTTGATTTATATAGTCAGGAAACAGGAAAAATAAAAGAAAAACAAGGTTAAGATTGAGGTAACAGAAGCTGATCACCATATTGATGCTGGCTATAGCACCCAATTGATTGCATGGGCGGTGTTGCAACTCACAGAAAGGTAATTCAATATCTGTAATAATCGTGCAAAATGAGAAAAGGTTCCTATAGATTCAAAGTCCCAAATGTTTCAGTGGTCCTCTGTGATTAGACTGTTGTAATTGTAAATTCTATAAGTTGCCAAGAAAATCGATGCAAGAATGTTTCTTTGTAAAGATCTCGTGTGAAAAAAAAAAGGTCTTTTTTTTTAATCTTTTCCTGTTCAGTTCTATTTTCTTATTATACAAAGTCATTTGCCATTCAATTTCTGTAAAAGCAGCCAGAAACAGCTCTCAACTCTCTTCCCCTTCCCAGGATTTTCAAGTTCATGCATCGCTTCCCCATGGACACAAGGGAAACCAGGAAATCTTATTTTCTTTATCGTATTCTATAGGAATAGAAAATGATGATGTCCTCCCATTTCTGGTTGGAACCGCAACTTATTCTGTATTCAAGGAAGCAGTATCCGGCACTTGTATAAAAGTTCTCTTTTCTTTTGCGCAAAGAAAGCCCCTTTCTCCCATATGTTTGTGCTTTGATGGCAGTGCAGACACTGAAATGTCCAAACAACAGTAGGTTCCAAAACAAGAAATTCGGAAACGCAGATGCATCTGAAGAGAAGCCGACAAGACAAATGTATTTTTATGTAAAATAGAAGGAAAGAGCAAGCAAAGCATTTGTTACTCTTCCATATAACTGGAATGGAACAAACTAGTACACAATCTGGTCCTCACGACCCTGCTCTAACTGCCAATTCCTCCAGAGCATATTGTCCATGGATATATAGTAAGTTTTCTCTCAAATTAAGTAAGACATGAGCGTGGCAAGTTATTCATGCAATAGCTAAACTTTAAGGAATTATTCAAGATTCTTAATCTTTTTAGCTTAACAAGTTTCGTGTAAGAATACTTCGGTGGTGTCGTCGCTGGGATAGCTAAGCAGCTCATCAGGCCATTGTATATAGGTTAAGTACAAGAAACCTTTGTTGCAAATAGTTTAATTCTTTCCTGGAGTAAGAGATACTCCAATCATCAATTCAATTACTGGGAAGATCTCCAAGGGGATACAATCTGAAAAAAAAAAAAAAAAATCATTAATGCAGTATATGTAGCAGTTTTCATTGACATGCCCGTGAGAACTGGGAGACCATTTAAAAATCGATCATATAGAGAGTGAAGAAGATTTAGAGAGGATAAATGGGTGGTTGATGATTATTCTTAACTTTAATCAAACATGCGTGTTGCCACCAAAAGCCACGCGTCTTCCTCGCATTATCAGGGAGGATTACCAGCAAGAAAACGGAGACGGATCAGGAACAAGTAAGTAATCACAGGTGAAATTAGTGAAAGAACTCGTCAAAATCTCAATTGATCTCCTAACAGCTTGTCAAATGATACTGGTGAAAGATGTTTTAAGCAAACTGTCGGCACCTGTTTGCTTAATGGACTCAACAATTCAAATGGGGTCCTCTTGTGTTTGAACAAAGTGCTTAAGACCTTTTTAATTATTCAAAGCACTTTGCATGATGTTGTGGCCGCACCTAACCATCAATTGGGTCTTAATCATAGGCTGAGAATGGTTAAAAAAAACCTCTCCAATTGCATAATTCAGTCCCAAATAAGTACACAGGTGACGATTGTTGTAGGTCATGGTTCAACCTCACTGACTGGCTTAACATAAAAGCTCACTAGCATTTATAAGGATACTATCTGCAACTAATGTATTCTTCGTACATAACTAATGCATCTCCGGATTAAACTAAATGAGATGGATTAGGTGGGTAAATAGACTATCAGTGGATAGTATATCATCCAAAAACAGTACGATATTAACGAATGATTATGCCACGAGTAGTGATGAACAGGGGGTAATCTATACTTAAAAGTGCCTGATCTATACTTTGATCATTCCTCTTAAAATAAGAAATGTGGTGTAGCTTTTTAAGGTAACAATCTGAAACCCCAGATGGAGACGAATCTTCTGATTGCCACCGTAAGCATGAAAGAGAGAGGATGTTGTATGTAAACTAGAATGTGCAAGAAAAAAGACATGGAGCGCAGGAGGGGACCCTGCAATGGACAGATTGGTGTATGATTAGATTATGGTAAGATTCTCTTCTTGATATCTTGAGGTGGATCAGTGGACCCCAAATGAAAAGAGAGCTCTGGGTGGAAAGTTGAGTCACCTGTAACTCGTCTTGTATTTGTTGCAACTGGCTCTCAACGGCGTGGCGGATAAAAAATGAGCATGGGCAGCAACTTAATCTTTTTCAAGTCCTTCTGATCAGCTTCACAGAAAATTAATGGCCAAAAAGTGAGACTAATTTAAGGGCAGAAAGGAATTGGTATGAGAGACGAGCTGTAGCCCTCTCTCATCTTGTCTGTGCAAATAATTGAAAATGTGATTTTATTTCTGGGTATCCCCCACGCAGGTTCAATAGTGTTGAGAGAAGCAGCACGATCGCTATTGGAGTTTCAAAGGAAGAATAAAAGGTCAAACTTTCAGTGCCCAGAACAAACATGTGGCAGAAAGGAATAATGGGAGGGTGTTTAAAGAATGAAATTGATGAAAGCGAATAACAGGAATGGGTAAAGAAAGCGAGGCCTCTCATTCTAACCCAGACCGTTTCACTGTTGCTCGGAATAGTATGGGTAAAAGGGAGATCTCTTTGATTTTCCAGCGAAAAGGAGAGAGAAGAAAAGACCCATAAAGTCAAATTTGTGTATAAATTACTCCATTATGTTCAAGAATTTCATCATGCTGTTCGGAGATAAGAGGGCCGATCTGATGGAATGTGTACATGTCGAAGGTTTTGGGGTACGATGGAAATCTTTCAATTATTCACCGGACTGCTCTGGTTGTCGTCTGCCGTATCAGCCCCTTCCTCATGATTCTCCCTACGCTAACAGTATTTAAAGTTTTCTTTTTTGAAAAGATCACTAAATAGATGACAATTGACAGATACTAGTAATTGTAGAATTCAGATCACTTACAAAAAGAGGAATTTTAACGGAGAAGTCTATAGGACCCAGAAATGCTAATTCGGGTCTCTTGATTCAGGGACGAGGAGAGAACCTCTGTGTAAGAGTATGAGCCTGGTGATTGACATCGTCCGGTTTCTTTGCAGAATAAGTCATACGGAGACTTTATTATCACCTCGGCAACTGGTAGTATGTTACGTTTTTACTGGTTTGGTGGAGAATTCTCTAGCGAGTTTCAAAGATTTGAGCTCGTGCTACTCTGACCAGAAGATCAGCAGGAGAACAACAGTTTGATGAAATGCCTTTAAGTCGTGGTGGTGTCAAACGGTCGTCATCCTGGCATCACCTGCACCTCATGTGCCACTGAGAAAAACAATGTAACTGTTAAACATTCTCTAACTCAAGCAAGCTGAAGTAGAAAGCTCTGCCAGTGAGATGCTGTGGGGTTCCTTGCTAGGCCAACTTAAAAACAGGGATTCAATGTCGAAGACTGGAAAGGAAAAGCAATTGATTTTCATTTGGAAAATTGGCATCACGCGTAGGTTCCTCTTTCAGTTTGGCGAAGAAAACTTTTCAGGGGTTGTTAATTATCCAGCTCCAATAGGAGCTACACAAACCAGGAAGCCCAGGGAAAATTGAATACAAGAAACACCAATCTGCTTTTCCTTTCAATTGAAAGCAGGGTTGGCTATCTCCTCCTGTTCTCTAGTAATCTTTACACTTGGCAGTAGCAGATGGTTTTGAGACTTGATGACGTTTTGATAAGGTCATGAGGGGTTTTGGCATTTCCAAGTGAATGTGGTGGTCTGCTGCTGATAACCTACTTTACTAAAACCAAAACAGCCAAAATCTGAGAAGAACTCAATGACTTCATTGAATTGCCATCATTCCTGGAGAGTTTAAGATTGAATATACACTGCTTTATCCCCACAAGGCGAATGTGATGAGACCGGCTTGGCTGGATCTTATCATAGCTGGAACTTCGTATTGCATCTTCTCTGCCAATTGTTTGTTCGGTGATATTCAATTCTCTGTGAAGGGAACGGTTCAAACAAAACTGTTCATCTCACTGTTACAAAAAATGGCTTTTTATTTCTTTAGAATATTCAACAAATAAATTGATCCGTTTCTTGAGACCGATTCCCCATTTGAACCGTTTCCTCTCTCACCATCTCTTTCTTTTTAGCTAACTAAATTCATTTATTAGACCCATTGATTTTTACAACCATTCTTTAGTGTTCTGGTTTGACCCTCATACAGTTTGAACTAAATGACATGGCTTTTCAGCAGGTAGGTTTCCATTCCACATTATCTACAAGGTTGGAATGCAGCAACCAACTTCGCCAAATGGATCTTTAATTTCTTGTTTGACAACTTATGGTATTGTTTTCAAATTTTAATTGCTAATTAAAAATAGAGGTTTAAAGCATCTTATGACATGGTGGCTAACCCAGGATTTTTTTTTAAGTAGGGTCACTCCTCATTGTTACTCTTTTCTATTTTCAAGATGATCATCTGTTTGTTTTCTAAGCGGATTTAGAAGAGCTTGCTACTTCTGAGTTGGCAGAATTAAGTTTTTGCCCACTTATTTATGAAAGAGAATTCCCTAGCTACGCCATTGTCCCAATTTCTTATCATTTAAGCAAACCTATTATCCCTACTGGCCAGAAGCTTATCTAAGGAGAAACATATCAGATTTTGATAGCCCAACCACTTGCTCAATTTTGGTTTTGAGATAAAATGGAATGTAGGACCTCGTAAATAGTCTTAAATGCATCCCACTCTTAGTGAAAAACAAAATGTTATGAGTTTAGTTAACCTTGCACGTATCTCCTCATGTCTCTATAGAGAAAATTGGTAGATATGACACATTTTATTCTGTTTTTTTTTTTTTGCTTACTTTAGGAATTTTGATGATGTCTTTCACAAGCTATATGGGACATTAAAAAAATTAGAATTTTGGTATTTTGAGATTGTACTTCAAAATTGTAGTTGTCATATCTTCTATGCGAGGAACTGAAATTAGATCCAAAATTTCGTCGAAAAGAGTAAAATTATTATGAGTTAAAAATTTAACGTAAGAGTTGGAAGCATATGGAGAGAACAATGATGGTATCTTTGGTTCAACCATTCAACATAGCAGGAATAGGAAAAGAATGTACAAAAGTATGGATTATTAAGTTATTAACATATTATTAATATCCTAATCTTGTTGTACACTTGAAAAAGAACCTTTTCTTTCCTCTACCATTTCGGGTTAAGAAGATGAGGAAACACGATTTTACATATGAACAATGCGTTAAGAGGTTTGAAGGACAAGGGGACTGTCATAATTGGGCTTTTGAATAAGACGGACCAATTCAATTTTTTTTCTATAAGAGATTAAATAATTATTTAAAGAGAGATTATTAACTTACTCTTATTTCTATTCGAACATAATAAAATAAGAGTAATGCTATGAGGGTGCTCGTTTCGTCCACCTATGTGGGTACATTTATGGCATGGATGAAATGCGCGCCCTAGAGGGTACGCATAGTATTACTCATAAAATAAATCAAATATATTAATAATTTATATAAAGGTTGGAACATGGGTCTACCAATTTGTAGTACTATTGCCATTATATGTATATAGTCACATACTACTTATCCTAATATATGTGTCAATTAATATTTTACAGGCTCCCTTGTATGACCCTTTAAAAAAGTGAGATTACCACTATCAACCATTTATATAAGATATATGTATAAGATTTTAGATGTTATAAGATGAAATTCTTTTATTTTGTAACTTCTCCAAAAAGGTGGTTTTCTCCTATTTTGAAAGATGAGCTCCGTCGTTGCATTTATCCAAGCATATTGTTAAGCACTAACATAGTAACAAGGGAAAATTTAATTTAGGGTCATATAGCTTGCCCATTTGGATTAAGTGATGCAGCTCCGATAGTGACCCCTAAACTAATATAAAAGACATTGGGAATCACGAGTCCAGGATCGGCCTCGGGACTCGGAAGGAGTTGTGGGCTCCTTGGAAACCGAACCTGGGCCGGCGGCTTGCTTGATTTGCGTAATCTCTGGATCATCGCTGAATGTGGAGATTAATTTTTCTATCTGAATCGTCTCCGAGAAATTAAAGTATTGCAGAGGTCTGATTTGTTCGCTTTTACATTGCTTTATGACGTTGTCGGAAGCTATGAATTAACAGCTATTTGTTATTGTTTTTGTACATATCACTCCAGAGTTCAGACTCTTTTTTTGTTCACTTTGAAGTTGATACGCAACTCTAAGCAGCCCGCTTACCTCTCTTTCTATCAGTTTCCTTAACAGATAAAATATGTGAATATTTGTTAAATTAACTAAATGTCTTAAATTTAATGACATGGATTATTGTATTATTATAATTAAATAAAAATAAATAAACTTATTATTGATTATAAATTATCACGCAAAACAATAGTTAATATCTGTAGGGGTCTATAATTAAATCAAAATAAATATCTAATAAGAGATCTTACACAATTGTAATTGTACATCACCTAAAATAAAATTACAAGTATTATATGCCAATTCTTTATCGTTGATTCATTTATTAGAATTCATATGATTCTTTCTTTCCTTCCCATGACCATGGCTGAGAGTCAATGAGTCATTAAGTCTATTGTCAAAAACATTATATTAAATAAAGTAACACCTTCATAATACCCAAAAGTTTTAAATTTTAATATTTTATTATCATAAATTTTAAAAACATTTACCATCATTCTATTACCCCAAAGTCATAAAAAGTAAAAACATAATTTTCAAAAAAAAAAAAACAAAGACTTAAGTAGTAACACATTCTAAAATCAAATCCCTAAATTCTACCATGCGCTTAGCATTATTCATGATGTATATACCCTATTCCTCAAAAGAAATAATATTGGCGGTCTCATTGATCGTTCCAACTAATTTTTGTGTGACATTTACAGTTCATAATGGCGACTCATAACTCTTTTTTAATAGTTTCGCTAGTGATATGTGTACGGGTTGTACCTCTTTGGGTCATTAATTGTATGTAGCTCATTCAATATTGCATCATGTCATTATTGGGTACAAACTACTTTAGTACACTATAAATATTAACACTTTTTGTTTCTTGTCTAAAAGATATAATAGTTTACCTTAATTGTATTTATTATTGTGGATTTAAAAAATTATTTTTCTTGTTTTAAAGAAATTAGATATTAAAATAGATAATTTACTCATAATGTACTCTTTAAGAAGATAAGTCAAAAATCTTTTCTGAATAAAAATATCTAATTTAAAATCAAATATACCCTTAATAGCATTGATCTGCTCCTAATTTTGGCCATTTTTTACCATTTTTAAAATTTTTAAAACTAAAATAAGCTTAAAATTTAATTATTTTAAAACTTTTATCAGGATGAAAATGGAGGCAGTCAAAAGAGTCAAATTAGTATGTGTACTCTTTGCAAAATTTTGCGTCGCCAGCAAACAGAGGGAAGGAGTAAAAGGTCCTTTGAGGAAGGGAGAGAAAAGCAGAAGGTCTGAGACAGAGAGAGACGATAGGGTTATAAAAACCGAGAAAAGAGGAGAGAGAGGAGAGAGAAGAATCTGAAACAGCAAGAGCAAACCGGCAGCCCGTTGACGTTGAAGAAGAGAAAAAAAGAGACGACAAAGCGAAAGCGAAATAGAAGAACGGGAGAGAGGTATAAATATAGGTAGGGAGGAGTTTCAGAGAGAAAAAAAAGAGCTTCCTAACCCTAGTTATTTCTCCAGTAAGACAGTTTTCTCTCTATATTTTTTTTTTTTCTATTTTTCTTTTTTTTCTTTCTTTCGTTTAAAATCACAGTGGCTCTTTGTTTCTGTTGTTACGGTAAAGGTCGGTTGCGGTTGTGTGCGAGATCGGGACCTCGGTGGTTGTCGGTGCTTAGATCTCGGTTCCGGTGGAAGAAATTAGGGTTCGGCGGAAATTAATCGGATGAGATGAAACTAATCGGGCGGAAATTAATCGGATGAGACGAAACTAATCGGGCGGAAATTAATCGGATAAGACGAAGCTAATTGGGCGGAAATTAATCGGATAAGACGAAGCTAATCGGGCGGAAATTAATGGGATGAGACGAAACTAATCGGGCGAAAACGGAAGAGAGGAACCTAATCGGACGAGAACGAAAATGAAACTAGCGAAAACCTAATCGGGCGAAAACGGTAACGGTATAAGGTGTGCTAAACGGAAATTTAGTACCGTTTACACCTTGAATGGTGGCGGGCGTGAGTTTTTAGGTGAAATTTTTGTGCTATCTTTTCTTGGAAAAAGTAATGCGTAGATCGTTGATTAGTATGCGTTTTCTTGGTGTGATCTCTTAGTGCCTGCAAATCTCGTGGATGCCTGGTGAGAGACGAGAGACGAGAGACTGTTTTTATGATTCGGAGTGAAATATCATATTGCCGTAGCTTCACGAAAATGCAGTTTTTTCATTTTCATTTTCTGATAATTGAAAATGATTTTTGTGGTTAAGGAAGACAGCCAAATGGAATATGTGACGACCGGGTTGAGTATTTAAGTTTACCGAGAACACAGCAATACGTATAGAACTGGAATATGTGGAGATATAAAATGATCTTGTATTACGAATCAAGTATCTAGGATATCCGTTTGGTCTTTAGACAGCTGCAGGCATTCACTGGGAGAATTAGTTTTCGTGTAGAGAGACGTGGAGAAACGCTTGGTGAAGCCACCCTGACGTATACTTGAAGGATGAAAACCAGTAAAATGGTTTATGTTCCTGTCTTGGTAAAAGAGGTTTTGGTTTGGTCGTAGTTTAGGAAATGTATCTTTTATGCAGTTGTTATTTCCTTAACTTCTCCTCCTAATAATTAAATGGCACTAATTTCGGAACCTATGGTGAGTTCCCATCCTGTGTATCAAAGTAAATGCCTTTTCCAGATTTTTGTCGATATTCATGCAAGGATGATAATTATTTCTGTAATATCAGCTATTTAGGATCATTTCTTATTAGTGGTCTTTTCTTTTGGGAAACCAAATTTGAGCCAGGACTTAATACAAGTGGAGCCGTCTACTTTGCAGAATGTCTATCATATTTAGGAGGGGAGTCCACTTCTTACAAAACCTAAATGCTGCACATGTCCCAGCTGCATTGCTAGAAAATGGCCAAAAGCGCGTTATAGATGCTTCCCTTACTCTCATACGTGAAAGAGCAAAGCTTAAGGTAAGTCCTAATGTTGTCTCTATGTTAAACATCAGATTGCTCATTTTTTGGCGTTTATTATTTAGACCATGCGTTGATGCCTCTTTTAATTTCCTGTTGCTTGTCTTGGACCAGCTTGATTATTTAGGGGTGGTCCCTTTCAAATTTGAGAAAATACTTCATGAGTTCTGCATTTTTCAGAAACCTCTGTTTCTTGGTTGTCACTACTGAGACAGTATACTTCACTTACTCTTCGGAATGTAATGTTTCTTATATGCTATGGAAAACGACCTCATTCAGGATGACAAATGATTAGGGTCTCAAGTTCTCTTTCTTCCCTAGTATATGTCTATAACACCAATACATGAAACGCGTGCATATGTATATGCGATGAAAACATTTGTATGGTCTTACTAGTTGGTTGCTGCACACCATTTCCAAAGTTGAATAAGTTGACCTTTTATTCTCAAGCATAACCTCCTAACGTGGTTTACGACGTATGGTTGTATTTTAAGCATAGCATTTCCTCTTTGTCAGGGAGAGCTTTTAAGAGCTTTGGGAGGTTCAGTGGCATCTGCATCACTTCTTGGTGTTCCCCTGGGCCATAATTCTTCTTTTCTCCAAGGACCTGCATTTGCTCCTCCTCGAATTAGGGAGGCCATCTGGTGTGGTAGTACGAACTCCACAACAGAAGAAGGTATCCTGCCCTGTTGATGTAAAAGATGATAAAGCATCTCCTGATCTGTTTCACCTTATGTTATAACTGGTTCCTCCGCTTTGCCTGTTGATTCACTGTTTAAATATTTCCAACTTAGAACAATTTTCTGCTACTACATGTGCTACTACATGTTTTTGTATATATGTTACAAATTTTCCAAATGGCTGCACAAATTTATCAATTCACTGTCGCTAGATCTGTTTGCTAATTAAAAAGCTCGGTAGAAAATTGTAATGCTATGATGGTAGTTATAGTGTAGTTTGTATTCCTTGAACATGTTGTGTTTTAGGTGATGTGCATCTATATTTGTGGTCATCAATATAATGCCTTTATTGTTATAAGTCAGGTTTCTTAATCATTTTAATATCTGTTATATGTAACATAAACATTTTGCATCACTGATATGGTATATGTATCAGCATATCAAATTGGAATTTAAGGGCTTGATGCAGTACCCAGTACCATTTGGGCACCCCTGATTAAATGTGCAATACTTTCATTAATTTTGGGCTGTATGGAAGAACTTGTTACTCCGGGTAACATTATTTGACTCTTCCTTTGTTCTCGTCACATTGGGCAAATCTGTAGATTACATGTGCAAGTTTAGTTTATAAAGAAATATGTTCTACATATATTTTTTTCGGCCATAGAATATTTCGATGGACATGATTAGGGTTTGCATGTAACTTCCACCACAATTACTTACATTGATTTTGATTTCGGCTAGTTGTTAGAATACTTGCCAGCCTCTCACACTTGCTGAAAGGAATCGCCATGTATGTCATTATCAAATATAATTTTTCTGGAGCAGCTTTTCTATTTTGCATCTCATTCTTCATAATTATCTTATGTTAGCCTTGATGAAAGAATGACAAGTTGGTGCTCAGTGCTTCAGGTTGATACCGTTGTTATTGGTCAGCAGGGAAAATAAGGTTGTTACAGATCAAATTATTCCTGTTCTAATAATTTCATATAGAAAGAGAATAAGAAAAGAAATATTTAATGCATTACAAAAGTTAGCTCCCTGAACTTTAGAGAAAATGTAAATCTTTTTGTTTCTTTATATGTTTCTTGGCTGCATTTCCTTCTTAAAAGGACAACTTATCTATGTTTTTTTATTATTGATCAAGTTAAAATCTTTACCAATTACATTTTGGTGAAATGCAGGGAAAGAATTAAACGATCCACGGGTGTTAACTGATGTTGGAGATGTCCCCATACAAGAACTCCGAGACTGTGGGGTAGATGATGACAAATTGATGAACATTATCAGTGAATCAGTGAAGCTAGTTATGGAAGAGGTAAGTAAACTTTTTCTTATACTATTATTTGGATATTGACTTCTAATACACAAAAAAAGTTAATGTCGCTTGGTTGCTAAATGTATGATTTAATTTCTTGTATCAATCACTCAAGATTGTCACATTGCTGGCCTATGTTGTAACTGTTATATGGGAGGGCCTGCATTTCTACTTGTAGACTACTTTGTTATTCACTGGGTTACTAATTAGACTAACACAAGTACAGCTCTTTTTCTTTTGAGTATGAGAATAACTCTTAATGTTTGTGGATGTTACAGTATCCGCTACGTCCCTTGGTTTTGGGAGGCGACCACTCTATATCTTTCCCTGTTGTGAGAGCTGTTTCGGAGAAGCTTGGAGGACCAGTTGATATTCTTCACTTGGATGCTCACCCAGATATATATCATTCTTTTGAAGGAAATAAATATTCACATGCATCTTCTTTTGCAAGAATAATGGAGGGTGGTTATGTTCGGCGGCTTCTGCAAGTACCTTTTTATTTCTGAGAAAGCTACAAAGAGTTTCTTATAGTACCTCATTATAACTGAATTTTTTTTTTGAATGTATAACTGAAATTTAACTTGCTGGTGGAAAACTAGTTAAACTTCTAGAATTTCTGAAGGACTAGGATCTCTTACTACTTCCACATTTTAAATGACGATGATTTTACCGTTTGCTTTTCTTAATTGTGTTTTTTATTTTTAGAAAAGATGCATCAGATGTTTCTTGGGCTAGGATCATTTATGGTTTATAACCTTTTTGATACAACAAAAAAATTTCAGTCTTGAAAAGATTTTAATAAGTAGTAGTGTTTAGTTTGCAGTTATCAGCTTTGAGTCACCTATGTTGTTTCTTCTTAGGTTCCTCACTATCTGTTTTCTATTGACAGCTACGATGTTTTAGAACTTATATTGAAGTTTACTTTTCATTCAAGCATTTGTTTAGCATGCTGCTGTCCATGTTGTCACAGAACTTTCTTTGTTTGCTGGATTTAAGGTTGGTATTAGATCAATAACAAGCGAAGGACGTGAGCAAGGGAAAAGATTTGGGGTGGAGCAGTATGAAATGCGGACCTTCTCAAGAGATCGTGAACTGTTAGAGAATTTGGTCTCGCTCTCTCTCTGTCTCTCTGACTCTCTCTGTCTTATATATTCTTATCTCTTTATTTTTATTAAGTTAATGTTAGTGTCAGATCACTTCATCAATTAACTTCGCTTGGGGAATGCTGATAGTGTTGAGCATTTTTAGAAAATAATTGTGTTCTGTCTACGTTCTTAATCCATCTTCTTGAAATGTAGTTTCTTGATCTTTAATTTCAAACAATATCATCCATTTCCAGGTGTCTAGAAATTCATGGAAATAATGAAATAATTTAATTCTCTGCTGTTCTCTGTGCAGAAACTTGGAGAAGGCGTCAAGGGCGTTTACATTTCAGTAGACTTAGACAGTCTTGACCCTGCATTTGCACCTGGGGTTTCACACATTGAACCGGGAGGCCTCTCCTTCCGTGATGTCCTCAACATACTCCATAATCTTCAAGCTGATGTTGTAGCTGCCGATGTTGTTGAGTTTAACCCACAACGTGACACTGTGGACGGAATGACTGCTATGGTTGCTGCAAAGCTGGTAAGAGAACTTACAGCAAAAATATCTAAGTGAATTGACAAAGTTTCCAATCACACATTTTTCTGTTTTGCTAAATGCACTTGGACTTCCAATTTTCAATTTCGAGACACAGAGTAACTGGCTTTCTTCCAGTGATGCATCCTAGTATCTGTTTGTTATAAAAATTCGACAAGCAATGAATTATCCGTCCTTTTCATGTGCTCTTCAACCTCTGATAATTTCATGCCCTGCTGTTGCCGCTCGGTTTTTCTTCAAGACAATAAATGAGGTGGAGACAGGAAGCAAAATGAAACTGCCATCTTTTGTCTGTGATAGTGTTTAACATATCAGTATCCTGATCCTAATTTATAGAACGAGTTACCCAAATTCTAATTTAAAAAACCGTTCCGTTTCTAATCTTATAGAAAATTCCCAATTCTAATGCGTCTGTTGGCAACCTGTTGGTACTACTTGCACAAAATATCTGCCAACCGATATACTTTTTACAGGCTTAAGCTAGTGGTAAACTTGACAAAGAATTGAACTGGTATGGCCTATGCAAGATGTGTACTATGTCTTGCACAAAATATCTACCAACCGATATACTTTTTACAGGCTTAAGCTAGTGATAAACTTGACAAAGAATTGAACTGGTATGGCCTATGCAAGATGTGTACTATGTCTTTCTATTTCATGCCACTTAAATTAGAAACCTTTGAGATTTGTACTTACACCATTTGAGATTCTCGGTGCCCAATAATTTGCTAATTCTTTGAAAATTAACCAAAGAAGCAGAACCGTCGTTACTTTGTTGTCCACTGGACTTTAAATTCTTGACAACTAGTGGCAAAGTAGCATCTAATTTTTAGCAATATATTATTCACGTATATACAAAGTCTCTGAAGGTTAAAATAATTTAATTTATGACAAATAACAAGGGAAAAATAGCAGCTAAATTGTATCAATATATATTTACATATTTACAAGTCACCGAAAGTTAGAAACTTTTGAGATTTCATAGCTCATGTTCTACAAAATGTAGCATTGTATCTTCTCTGTCTATATCGATGGCAGGAATTTCCCTTCTTAAGCCTGCCGTTCTTGACGATTATAATTGGCAAAATGGATGCTCAAGCAGATAGCTGCCCTCTTTAATAGGTATAAATTATCTGAAATTATGCTCCATACAAAATGGTTTCACCACCACATTATCAGCTAAAATTGGAAGAGTGCAAGCTCTCGTTCAAAGGTATAAAAGATCCGAAGTTCTGCTCCATGCAAAATGGGTTTATGAACCACATTATCGCCTAAAATCCGGGAAAGTGGAAAGAGTTGTCAAGGGAGTGGGGGATAGGAAGATTTCGTTGGGTCTTTTGTATTCTTCACCATATCATAATTTATTGATGCCAGCTGAGATAAGTTCTGAACATAAAACCAAGAGAATGGAAATAAGCTGTTGAAGTTTTGAAGAGATGATACTACAACAGAATGATGGTCGGAAACATGTTGTTACCTTGAACGAGAAATTGCTGAAGGAGTACTTCACTTGAAGGTTACGTCCACCAAAATCAGCCAGATGGCCACAAGTGTCTACCTATTTCAGAAAATAAATTTAACAAAGATTAGATGTCATGCTAAGCAAGCTGGATTAAGGTTTACATGTACGACGTGGTCCAGTGGATTGGTTAAACTGATCAATTTTTTAACTAACCAATAAAAGAAAAATCATCATCTCACAATTCTCTCTAATTTTTCATTTGTTTTCATTCTTCCTGTTATGTTCGATATCACAGGTCTCATCTCTTTAACAGAGATCCAACTTTGTCAATGTTTTTAAAACATTCATCAGTATCCCTAGATCTAGTTGCATGAGTAAACTGGTTAAGTATAGGCTGAGCATATAATTGGAAAACTCGAAAGGAAGTAGGGCTGCCCGAGCTTTAGGACTGGGCATTGGTTTCTTGAAAACTGATTGTTTTTACACGTTTTGTGATTATATCAATGCACCTTTAATTTTGCCTATATTCTGCATGCATTATTATATGAAAGTATGGCAAATCCGACTATACCTCTTCATCATTCTCATAACTGTATGGACTGCTGCTGCTGCAACTTATGGTGGATGAATCAGACTTGACACCATAATCATGACCAGATGTTAGTACATCTTCATCTGTTGGACTCCAACTACGACGGCTTGCAAAGTAACTTGTATCACAAGCATCTGCTGATGGAATGAAAGCAGCCTACAAGCAAGAGATCATCAGCATATTTATTTTTCATTGATATACCAAACCATCGGTACTTAATGGTTGAAGACAAAATATTATGTCTATTCATATCACCTTTTGCCGAGCCAGAGTGTCCCAATTTATGTTTTTGAAAAAGGGATGACGCTTCACCTATGACATTGATCAATTTTGGTGAAAACTAATGAAGAGAGGTAATTATGGAGAAATTTTTTGACTGCAAGTTAAAAAAGTTACCTCTTGAGCACCTGTTGCCCCTAGCCTTTGGAAAGGATTCTCTATCAGCAGTCTGAAGTAGAGGAAAAAATTTAGAAGTCATACCCACAAGTTAGCTAGATATTTACGAATAAAAAGATATGGTATGGGCTCTGTAGGTACATAAGGTGATGTATGTTGTGACCCAGATGGCAGCCCAATGATTTCTAAGATTAGGACTGCTTAGCTCAGTGGTCACATGGGGGGTTTGTAATGGGAGGTCTTGGGTTCAAGTCTCCTCAGGGGAATGCGAATTAGATTAGAATGAAATACCAACTTTCAAAAAAAAAAAAAGTTTACATGGTTACCGAAATGCAAGTAAAAGCACATAAATATATGGCTTTAGATGAAGAAACATAAAACTGGGTCAGGTCAAGGTTAGACAATATTATAGTTCTTTGGGCTTAATTATGGGAAGTGATAATATGAGGGCAGTTGGCTCAAGTCACTTTATAAAAAAACTCTTCAATATTCTGGAGTGGGAAGCATTTCTAAAAAAATGAATGGCAGAGATATTCCATTGAGCAAACCTAATTAGAAAAAGTTAGGAGTTCCAGGTCACTTGGACTTGCCAATTAATCGAAAATCCTGCTTGACATTGCTCATCAATTACTTCATTAAGCATACAGGTTTCAATCAAAGAGATTTAGTCTCACGTGAAGGTAAAGACAACTTTATAAAAGATCTAAGATGTGAGATACATGTGTCAGAACCCAGGACATATAAAGAAAAGGTAGATTGCTCTCAAGGGGGCGTACTTGATAATCAAGTCATATGCTTCGTAACTTATCTCTTCCGGAACTCGTGGCCAAGTTATATCTCGATTCATAATGTTATCAAAAATTTTCTGCAAGAAAACAAGCTAATAAGTAAAGCTAAATGCCACACTAAATTAGCATGTTAAAAAACATAACCATATACTAGCATATAAATTAAAATACATGCTTAAAAAAGATGTTGGGAAAGCAATACTAATAGATATTTGCAGTTTAAAACTAAAAGATAAATAGTTCATGTCAAATTGAGAGAGAAACAATTCTCAAAAAAAGTTAAAAAGTATGATTTCTACAAGGAATAACCTTATACTTTCTCACAACAAACATCCAAAATTCAGATCTCTTCACTTTATTTTATTTTTTGTGCTGCCTCAGCATAAATGCATTGTCTTGTAAGCTTGCCAACGTGCAAAATAAAAAAACTCCTATCCTCCATCCACTAACAAAATTACCTTTTGCGATATTTGAGATATCTTGTAGTACATTTAGTTCTATTACTTAAACTACTAAAAATATCTATAATAAAAATAATGATAAAGACAGTTCATATACTGAAAGCTGCCAGAAACGAAAAGGATTAGTGAATATCCTTTTATTCTTTCAAAAGGAATCTGACCAACTGTTATATATAAAAAGGTTGTAATGTGAAGTCATCGGCTCCAACACATAAAAGGTGTGGTCTCTGCGCATGCTCAGCATTAAATAATAATAATAAAATCCTCTAGAAAAGAGAAGTCAAAATCAAAAGGCCTCTTCACGCTGAAAGAGGATTTGGTTTTCCAAGTGCAAGCTGTTGTGGGAGACTTTTGCCTATGTTAGGCCTCCAATTACAGCAGTATACCATAGGCGCGCCAAGGTGACCATGGCATAGGTGGCAAGTGACTGATTTCCAACACACAAAAGGGGTCCAAATTGGCTACAAGTAGTTAGGGGGAGGGGTGGAATGTATGGGGGAGTAGGGCAGAGGGAACAAAATAAGAAAAAAAATTGGACGGAGAGAGGGGTATTTCAGAAAACAGATAAAAGAAAAGATGTTGTGGGAGGCCAAGGGATCTATCAGCCTAACAATATTTTACCTACCAATGCTCTTTTTCATGTCTAAGTTTAACTTGAAAACAAAGCCCAAGATGCGGAAAACATTCTTTTTCATGTCTAAGTTGAACTCGACAAACAAGTCCAAGATGAGTAAAACATGCAGGTAAGGATCACATAGCACAAATTAGTAATCAAATCCCATTGATTTGGACTTTAAAAAAAGCTCGAAGTTGGGCTGTTTCTCCCAAAATAACTAATCACACTATTGAGGCTTCTTTTCGATTAATAAATGTAGGATCTTTCACAACTCAAAGATGCGGAGTACATGTACCTACAAAGTGATGAGACCATCAGCCATCAGCAGTTCCACTAGAAATGGCATTGCATTTTAATTGAGCTAACAATTTTAAGCATATTAAAACAAGCCCTAGATTGGTTGACACGGCACTGCTGTATAGATGGTACAATCTATTCAGCATTATAACAAACTACTACACATACTCGAATTATTTCTTGAAATATTTCCACTAACATGGTTCTAATACCTTAATTTTTGGACTACACAATCCTTACAAGGAACACAACCTCCAGGATATATTTTCTCCTAAAGAAAATATAACTATCATAATTAATACCAAGAGATCTTAACACTGTATTTCCCAAATCAATCACCTGTGGATGATCTGCATTGAAAGGAGGAATGCCCACAAGCAACTCATATAGAATAATACCCACGGACCACCAATCTGCTGTTGTTCCTAAGAAAGAAAGAAAAAAAAAAAGAGAAGAAAATATGGAGCCAAGCATAGCAAGAGGTCATGCCCACCATTATACATATAAAATATGAGAATATAGTAGTAACAACATGATGAAATTACATACCATGCCCCATCCCAAGAAGTATCTCTGGAGCCAAATAATCAGGAGTGCCAACAACTGATTGCTTTTGGCGCTGTTCTCGTTTTGTGTTTGTTCTAGTGAAGTAATTTGTGATTCATCATCTCCACTGAGACGTGTGCTACAGATAGAGGGACCTGATAGATCATCTGTGCTGTCTATAAGGCCTACCTTAGACAGCCCAAAATCTGTTAACTGTACGAGAATGATTTGGTCCTTATGAGAAATGCTATACTCATTATACAAGACACCAAAATTTATTAATTTGGGCAATAAATTGATAACATAACTATTGAGCACAACTAAGAAAAAATAAATAAAAGTTTATATTAACTTGAGAGTTTCGTAAACTTTTGCTGGAAACAAGCACACCTTAATATGGCCATCCCGAGCAATCAACAAGTTATCTGGCTTTAGATCCCGATGAATCACTTCCACAGAATGCAAATACTCCAATGCAAGGACCTGAAATTAGTTCAAAAAGGTAACATTTGTCTCATTGGAAACAAAATTTACGTACTAAAAGAGACATGGCATATTCTTACAACTTCAGCTATATAAATTCGGGCCATTTCTTCATCCAAACAGCCTAAAGTCCTCAGCAAAGAGTATAGATCTCCACCATTTAAATACTCCATTACTAAATAAAGATTCTCAGAACAAGTGAAGGAATAGAAAAATCGGACCTGTAGGTCATATTATATCAAAAGTGTTAATGAGCAAGTATCTTGTGCTACAATGCTCCTCAAAAAGTCAAAAGGTTAAAGAGAATCTTCTCACCACAAACGGATTGCGAGCTGATATTAGGATGTCACGCTCAGCCAAAATACTTTCCACCATATTTTTACGAATCATATCCGCTTTTCTAAGAACCTACAAACATGCATGACGACTATCAGTAACCTATCTTTAAAATTCGATTATGCATATCACAGCCTTGACATAGATACATTACTTTCCACTGTTCGTAAGTGAAGGTTACTCGAGACCTGGTTTATAGTTGTTTCTCACACATTGACGTCAAACAAAAAAAAAACCCCAAAAAAAAATAAATAGGAAACTTTGCTTATTAACATTTGTTGAAGGATAAGATACAAAACTAGTATGCTTGTAACACATCAGATACCGCAAACTAGTAGCATGTCTTTATAAATCAATACCTTTATAGCAAACAGGTCACCTGTTACTTTTTTTCGTGCAAGGAAAACCCGCCCGAATGCTCCTCGACTGATAGGTTTTATAATTTCAAAATCCTGAATGCATGTCCGTTCCTTATGGTTTGAACCACTAGGACTAGTTCTTAAGCTCTGGCTCATATCATCCTCTATCACATTATTATCTTCATCTGTTGTGGAACTTGAGCATTCAAATCTGTAATCTTCCATCTGCCCACAAAGTTCGATGTACTTTTCTCTGCAGAGTCCAAAAATAATTATAGAGTTAGTCAAAATGAAGTATATTGAAGTACAACGCTTTTATGGGAAGAATGATTAATTGTTCCACTTGAAATTAGTAGAGGGCTCTCTTGTCACAGAAAAAGAAACGTATAACAATTACTTCTCACAAAATAACAATGAGAGTGCGGGTTCTGAAAGAGTGGATTTGAAAAGTCTTCTAGTCACAAGTCACTGTTCATCATAAAAAGGAACTAAAAGGAGTAAAAGTACCCTTTTTAAGTTTTATCATGAAATACTCACTGTAACAATTTCTCTATCCTTCGGCCAAATGTATCAACAAGCAACGCCTCTACTGTCATATCCCGATGAAGATCTCTTAGAGAATCAAGACATGAAATCAACTGATTCATGGACTCGTAACTGCCAACAGTAGCAATGGATCGAGTGATATCCAAAAGTGTTTGTATCTGCAATGCCCAATAATTACAAATAAACTAATTGAACAAAATCACAGTTTAGACTTACACCAAGGAAGGATAGAAGTACACTAACGAGAAAGAGCACAAAACCATGTTTTATCAACATGTAAATATTAAAAGAATCACACCCACAATAGTCCATTTACTAACAAGTGAGGATTGGATATGACGATATACTTCAAATTGCAGCTAACTAAATTAGCTTTTCCTACGATGTGGAAAGACAAATGTTCACATCACCAAGAAGTTTCAGACCTTAGAGATCCTCTAAGGTGTATCTACGTCATTCAAGTGAAGCAATTCTCTCCTAAAGCCGGTTTAATTCTTAGATTGCTTATAACTCATGAAGTTGAGTGCCCGCACGTTATTGATTAAAGAAAAACTACATATTCTTCGATTTTAGTATAACAAGCACTTTCAAAATCACAAAAAGTTGTTAAATGGACAAACTTATATATGAGAGAGCTCAAGTACAGATATATGCAAGCTTACAATGTTCTGCTGATCTGGAAACAAAATTTGTACACAACTACGAAAAAGCAGAACTCATTGAATGTGCTTACGCATGTATATTGATCATATTAGGCTTTGCCAAATATGAAATTAATTTACTTAAACTTTTTTTTTTGAAAGTTAATTTACTTAAACTTTTGAATAACCAGAAAGAAACTAACATCTAGAGTTTGGATTTGATTATCTGGAAGGTCTTTTTTTTTTTTCAAAAAAAAAACTAGAAAAGAAAGAAAGAACTGCCAACTGGAAGATTGAGGTTTAAATATTCCATCAATATATAATCAGGGAATTTCATGGTCTATAATATATAAAAAATAATTTCATCACACTTCATAATTTTTTTTATATCCTCTAGTTGAAGTTTTTTAGCAGCCAGAATTTGCTGTCCAGCCCCCATCCTACATGGTTGTTTATCATTTTACAACCAGAGCTCATATCAGAGTCAAGGCAGGTTATCATGCCCTAAAATGTGTTAATTTTCCTCCAGCAAATACCAAGAAGCCAAAGGAATAAAAAGGCATTGGAAGGTCTTGCCTCATTTCTCCATGAAAACTGCAACCAATGGCTCAGAAGATCTACACTTATTACAAAATTAAAAACATAGAAGTGAAAAAAGAGGTAGAAGAAGCATTATGCTATTTGAAAAGTACTAGTATCTTAGACGCGAAATCAAATCAATGAGAAAATGTTAATCTGCCCCTTCTTCTTCAACAAACCGGAAGAGTATTTTCTTCTCAGACACATCAAACATTCTACATCGTTGTCTCACTAGTGTCCTTCAGTAAATTCAAACCGAATTAAGTGACCTACCCTGTGGTTAAGTGTGTTAGACGTATCATGTATCTGCATACCAGAGCAAGAAAATCATTTCTTTATATCTTCTGATAATCAAATAAGAAAAAGAATATAAAGGAGCACCCCCTGGGTAAAACACCAGCTCTACTTGCATCTAAATGTAAATGGATCGATCTATATAGTTTTAAGTCCCTATTCAAACTATCATCTAATCATTTGCAATTACTACCAAAAAAATTTATTTGAAACAGTCTTTCCAGCATTCTTCCTCTAGAGTAGTAATTTTTTCTTAAACATAAGAGTGAGAAATAAGCATAACAGAAAAATGAAGTATGAATATTTGCAGCTTCCCCTCCATAATAATATGATAATTATGCTTGATCAAGTTGAAGTTTAAAAAGTGGAACGCAGAAGATACAGACAACAAAATAAGTACTTCAAAATTTTGTAATCACGTGTTATATATGTAGAACAAATGCAGTAGTAGATTTTTAGAGAAAGACATCTGTAAATTTAATGGTAATGGTCCTCTAAAATTAACTATTACCTGTACAACGATTTGACATGATAATAATATGCTAAAAAGGCTTTTTCAAAAAGAAAAAAAAATTAACAAAAGAAAATGGGCCAGACAGTGATACAAATCACCAAGAAATTATCAGACCTTTGTAGGCTTATACAACTTGATCATGGTTGGTTGATGTTGTTTCACAAGAACTCGCTCTGGACAAATATTAAAACTTCCCTTAGTTATTTCCATTGACTTTATATGGTTCCAATGCTTCGGAAAGGAACAGAGTATTAATATGCATGTCCAAGATAAATATAATTATTTATCTGGGATAGATGCATACATATAATGAATGCTTATTCAAGTTAGCATGGGGACATACCATAAAACTGGTCAAGATGGTATTATTGAGTATGAAACAATTACTTGCTGGATATTTTCTAGCTCCATTGTTGGACAGCTTCCAGAGAAAAGCATACCAGCATGGCTAGTTCGTGGGGTTAAAGGTGGTGATTTTGGAGTAATGCTCCCAGATGATGCAGCAACCCTAGCTTGATCTTGTGGCGTGCAGCTTGCAGCATTATTTCTTTTGCATAATGTGGACAATAAATTCTTTTGATCATCTGTGATCAAATTGTGGTCAGAATCTGGAAGAAAATCATCCAATGCCTCCAAATCTCGAGAATGATTGCTTTGGCTAAGCAAGGGAGCATTAGAGTCTTCAATGATATTCGAACTTGATTGAGCTGCATCTGACGGACTTTCTCCTGAACTACCTGAGCCTTTTAGCGAATAAGATCCTAAAATTTTTCAAGAGTCTCAGCCACTCTAAGAAGTCTGTCATTAATGCTCATCCCCTTTAAGTCACATCTATCAGCAACAGTACAGATCCTAGAGTGATACTCCACATGAACTATTGGTATAGAGTTGTCACAAATCCGACATATCATTGAATTCCCATCATCTTCAATCTGTTGCTCTCCCAGATGTTCAATGAAAACTTTTGTTTGTCAGTGGAAGAATCTGACAAATTAGTGAAGGACCCAAGAGGATGTTCTAAGGATTTATTTTCAGTATTTTCATCCACAACTCTCTTTGTCGAATCTCTCAGAACTAAATGCACAGTGGGAGGGGAGCCACTAGCATCCTGTTCTTTCTTTTGATTTTTCTCAGCTGCAGAAGGAAGCTTCTTCCAAGAAGATATCCTGTTCCTGCTTGGAGTCAAATGGGGACTTTCAGAATCTTGTTCTGCACTTGGTTTCGGACCATCCCGATCATTCCCATGGAAAGACTTCTTTGTCTTTTCGATTTGATCCTTCCCACTCAAAAAGATCTGGTCACTTGAGCCTTGTCCAGAATAAACTCCCAAATCACTGAGTTGATGAAGCCCAAGGATATGTTCACTTTCTGCTAGGCAATCCTCCTTATAAAACTGTAGGAGCCGTGTGCATCTTGTGAGAATAAAGAGAAGACGGGTGTGCACTTGCTTGATGATACCCATTGGAAGTTCTTGCCTTCGATCATCTAGCTTTTGAACTATACCTTCACATTGTGACCAGAAGTCAGAGGATGACATTTTTGCACATTTACTAGCTAAAAGCAACAAATCTTCCAAGGTGTTCCTCTCTGGAAGCAAATCAACATTTTTTCTAGTATGGCAACCAGATCACCAGCGAAAATGCCTAAATCAGAGTCAACTTCTTCTTTTAATCTGTCAAACTTTTCCCGTACAATAGTCATAATACCCTGCAATACATACATTCAACGAAATAAAGTATTTTATTGAAGCAGAAACTTGTATAGACAAACTAGATAGAAGAACAAACACCTCTGGATGGTTCAGCCCTCGGCGCATGCGACCTGGAAAAGGTAGAACTCCTTTGGAATTCAATTCATGGGAATAGCTTTTGATATTGGCAGAAGTTTTGTACGACCACTGGTGACTCTGACAATAGCCTGAAAACGTGGTGATTTTGCTGTGCCATGAAATAGTGGATGACCCTGCATATTTAGTTCCAATCATACTGAGGAACGTAGGAATACATCAAAACCTTTAGTAGTCAAGCCACATCATTTACCTCAGTCTCCGGATGGCTTGAGTATGGACCTCTAAGGGATTTGGATTGATTGAATATATTCTTTTTCCCTGTACAGAGTAAATGGATGATAGAATTCAGGCAGAAACACCCATCAAATATCGAATACAAACCGGAGATCACTAAATGGTCTCAAGTACATGAAAATGATTGACTGAAAGCGGAACTGCATTTTCCTCATAAAAAACAGGATGACACAAATTTTACAATCACATAAATTAGTAAGGGGAGATTCCATAAGACGAAAAGAAGCTCACCCACCATGGTCATGAAGAGAAGAAGCAAGCGGGGGCAGGGCCCGCCTGTCCTTAGGCCCATCGCCGTCTTTATTCTTGTTCTTCGCATTATCAGTATCAACAGCAGCGTTCGGGTTGGGAACGCGAACGGCAGATTGCGCCGATCTCGTGCGGATACTGTTAAGTCGGAGGTATGACGCATCAATCGGAGCCGATGAATGATCCTGGGACGGTTGGTTATCCGCGCCGCCCATTTCCTTCCCAGCACTGTCTTCCTTGACGGCATTGCCGCGGCGAAAGGGCATCCTGGTCGGCATGGAGACCCACGGCCGCGGCGGCGGCGGTTGTTCGTCGGGAGCGACTGAGTCGGAGGAGGTAGAGGCGTCACCGGAGGAGGGCATGGAGGAGTGGAAGAAATGGGGATGAAGAACGAGATGGCGAACCCAAGGACATGGTGAGTAACGAGTGAAATGGTGGAGGAAAGGGGGCAGGGAGACGAATGGGGGGACGAAGAATGCCAGGCTTCTCGGGCGATTCCACCGTGATTAGCTGCCACGTAACGCAGTCCGTTCGCCGCTGGCTTTTTGGAGGGAAGGCTTCTCGCGCGGTTCCTATTCTCAGGAAAGTTCGTTAGTCGTTACGGCTTTTTTTTACTAAGTGATAGAAACTTCTTCATCCAGTCAAAGCACAATCTCCTGTGGCTTTAATATTATCTTACTGGCTCCCCCTTACGCGTATCTGAAAACGATTTCACGTCACTTGGAATAAAATAAAAATTTGTAGGAAATGAAAAATTAGTTTACCACAGAATAAATACATATGCAAGAGGAGAAATCCTCTATCAGTTTATTTATATTTTTTGTTTTCAAAAATGTATAAGGTCATCTAATATCATCACAAAACAATCCGCATCCAAATTCCATTGACAAACTCAACGACTACCTCACAGGGTTTGTCGTGGGGGTTGATTTTATAGGACTAATTTGCTGTTTAGAATTAGTTAGTTAATGAAGGATGAATTAGAAGAAGCTTCATAGAAAGCGAGCTTAATACAAGATTTTTTTTTTTTGACATTATTAACATCACGGTACACGTCCACTTGATGAAGAGGAGAGCCAGAACCATGATGAGGTCCTCCACCTCATATTCTTGCATACCTTAGTATTAATCTTGTTCAAATTTAAGCCATCTAAATCGCAAAATGGTAATATGAGTACTGCCAAGTATTACTGTTCATGTTTACATCCTGATATAAAAGTGATATCATTTTTCAGTCGTTAATGGTTTAAAAAACTCTTTTTTTCATTGCTACTCCCCCTTCCTACTAAATTAAAAAAAAATACTTTATTTCAGACCTTTTATACTACTCATAACCATGAAATTCATACAACCAAGTATTTATTTCAAATAGTTCAATTGATACCATGTTGTTTAATGTTAACCCGACTAATATAAGATTACATTTCATTCAACAAAAGAAAAAGATGAGAAGAAAATAGCAAACACTAAAAAAAAAAGGAAGGAGTATGATGCATGTCCAAGTAAACGGATCTTGCAGATAACTTGCCACTCTTTTTGTTCCATCGTCATCGAGACATTCTTCCACGCCAGATCCACAAATTTGATCTCAGCCATTTAATGTTCAGGCAGTTTCGTACCAATCGTATTGGCCAGATACTATATCCTACACAGCCTAATACTGTTACGATTTCTCCGATGCCGCGGAAGACAATTACACGAACGTTGCCTCATCCAATATATATGCACATACCAACTCGTTAACAGGCATAACACCTCTGGACTTTTCTGCCGCATACACAGGTTGTTGAAGAACCTCACTTGCTTTTCGGTTCATAAATTCATCTCTTTACATAGGCTGCTGATGTTCGGAACAATCCCTTGGCCATGGTATCTCAAAACATCATCACCAAGAAAATCTTTTAATAGCTGCGCTGCATCTTTAGCCCCTCCATGCTGCAAGAACTTTGTTCTAAGAGCAGAGCCCGTGGTGGCGGAAAGTGGCTCCTCAAGACAAACCTCCTGCCATATCGTTGCAGCAAAACATCTAGCGTAAAGATAGCTGTAATACCCTGCAATGACCACTTTAAACTTTAAAACAAGAAAGAAGAGAAAAGAATCATCAATCACAACATCCATGTCGCTTCTAGGCTTTTACGTACCCCCACCATAATTGATTAGGTGATTGAATCTGGTATGCCAATGTGTGCCTTCCACATTATTCCAGCTAGTGTACTGCCTTTTCAAGTCGGCAACAATAGAAATTGTATCTCGTGCTTGAGAATCTTGTTCTCCAAAAAGAGTCTGGTCTATCATGGAATAGAATATCTGAAGTCAAAGATGTCAAGATTTAGTTACATATTGCATACACTAGGCAAATATATGACAATTGTTTATTTAATTGAGTTCTTTCTTAAACAATAAATTATTTGCACTCGTTACAAGAAAATGTGCGAATAAGAGTTCACAAACTACCCAGTAACATCTTTTTTTGGATATTATCTGCTCTTGTTACTCAAAGTTATTTCTTTTGCTGCTAATATAATTGCATTTACTTTAACTTTCAAAAAAAATAATTGCATTTACTTTCTCAATTTGCAGCGGTTCTAGATCGACTTTCTCCCATTTAATAATACCCTCGAAGTTAAAAACAAAGAGTATAAATACAGCTCAAGGAATGAGTTTGGAGTGTACCTGGCGTTGCAGCTCAGTTGCTGCAAACATCCTTTTTGCATCATTCATCGATTTTACCAAAGCTTCAGGTATTACATCACCAGTAGAAACATGCCTCGCAAATTTTCTTAAAGCCCTGTAGTCCCAAGCATAGTACCTTGAAGATCATAGTTTGTGAGTTACTATCCAGAAATATCAAGTATATTATCTCACTCAAATGATAATCAAATATAACCTTTCTTGATTGATAGACAGCTTAGGGAAAAAAATTACAGAATAGTATCATATTTATCAATACAATACTTCAAATAAAAAATTGATTTTTGAGCATGGACTAAAAGCAAGTCACTGAAAAAGACAATATGAATCATCTGTGAAAAAAAAAAAAAAAAAAATTCAAAAGCGGTGACTCCCAGATGGCAGAAAGTCTTGGCAAAGTCATCACACGCTTCAAGAACTACTCTATTACCAGAGTCAATACTCACTCAAATAGGTTTGCAGGAGTTTCAGCCAAGTCAAGAACTACTCTAGTACCTGAAAAATGTTGATAATCCTGGAGGGAAAAAAAATGGAAGTACTTTAACAAACCAAAGGCTAACAATACTGTTGTTTATTCACATAATTAAAAAAAGAAAAATACCGTTCTTGAAAGCAAAGAATGAAGAGCATGTCCAAATTCATGAAAAAGAGTCTCCAATTCCCAATGGTTGAGCCTAGCATTTGATGACCCAGGTGAAGCAGAAAAGTTGCAGACAAGAGCAACAACCTAAAACATCCGCAAAAGGTCAACCTAGTGGCCAAAAGAAACAAAGAAGCAAAGCACCCCAACCCTACAAGAAGATATTTTTTTTTTGAAGAGAGTGATTCCATTGCAATCCTACAAGAAGATATTAAGACATGCACTATTCACTTCTCCACCAGGGGAAAAAATCATCGAAACCTCAAGTATCTTCCAGTGAAAGCTTTCCCTCTTTCCCTCCCTCCTTCCTTACAGCTAAATGAACATAGCAAAAATTAAGTAGGAACACCAATCTTTTGAAATTGGCGACATTTCTTAACTAGAGCTCAACTGCTTGGTTTTCCAAATGCAAGCAGTATGTTTGACAAGATTTAAAGAGCCGAGGACTGGAAGGTAGAGGAGGTTTCAGATAATCCTTTTGATGTAGCACGGAATAGGGCAGAGACGAAGGGAGAGAATACGAGAGAAGAAATAGGGTGAAAGAGGAAGAAATGAAGGGGACAGAGGTTTCAATATTCAATCAATAATCAAGTCGTCTGTTTTACAATATACATGGCCTATTTATAGGCTAATTAAACCCTAATAACACTTTGAATCCTATTAAAACACTGTCTCAAAGATAAATAAGAAAACTACTCTCCTACTTCTACTCTAATTAGGACTGTAGAGTCCTATTTCGGCACCTAGCATAGGTTTTAAGACCTTGTGCTACGTCACCTTTTCTTTTCATTAAATAAAGCAAGTAGAACTGACAAGCTCACACCTTCCAAATACATAACTAACTAGTCCAGATGGATCATTCAAGTTAAGAATATCTAATTTCTTTGCATAAAAAAAATATGTAAGGTGCAGAGAGAGAAAGAGAGGAAAACCATAGTAAGAACCACATGCATTGAAGGGGGTTCAGAAATGTCTCAGTGGAGGATATTGACGAAGTTTATAGTATCAAAGCGACACAAAGAGCACCAAACATGGACAAATCTGTTAATTTAGCTTAAAGAAAGGATCAGAACATACAGGAAGTTGGTACTCTGTAGCAGATATACGATGTGCACCTTTTATAGCAAAGTGAGCACAGATAGGATATTTCCCCGGCCTGGAATACAAATCAAGGTATAAATACCCCAAATCCCCCTGCATCAATTTGAAGAAGGGAAAACACTAAGAAAACCAGGCAGTTGTGAATACAAATTAAGAAATCAACAATTAAAAAAAAGAGTAATGCTATGCGCACACTCGGGTGTGCACATCTCATCCACATCCCTCTCTGATGTGGGTGGACCCACATCAGAAATCGAGGTGCCATAAATGCACCCATATAAGGGGGATGTGGATGAGATGCACACACTCCTTACTCTAAAAAGAATAGACAAACATGATTACAACGGAAAAGGCTTAAACCACAAGAATCTAAGTTACGACAACCATGATCATTTGCTTTGTTTCCATGCATAATTTATAAATTCCTATTTTAAAAACAGTTTATATATTCCTTTTGTTAAATCTATTTCAACGGAGATGCCTAAGCATTCACTTTTCTACTAATCCGAGGTCAGTAAATTAAATTCTGAATTTCAAAATTTTGAGCAAAATGAAAGTCACTAAGAGGTTTCAATATTTATCCATTACCAGAATTTTCTTTATCATTCGTTTCCAAAAAAAAAAGATTTTTCTTTATTATTTGTTACATAGAATGAAAACATAAAGCACAATTTTTTACAAAAGTAGGCATACAAAGTTCCATAAGAAAAACACTAGCCACATGGGAGGCCTATTACTCAAGCACATAACTTACTATATTCCCTTAAAACTTTCCAATAAGTTTGTCCTACACATCCAGGCTTTCACATAACAGCGAATACATGGATACTTCCCAATAGAGCACATAGTACCATATAAGTTGGCTCTCCCCTCATGGAGCCCAGAACGATCATAATAACCTAGGGAGCACAAGCTGGACTTGGTGACACACACAACCTTCTTTCATACCATATATAGGTTGAACCCAAATCTATCTCAAAATGACTAGCCACATGTGAGAACTATTTCTCCACCATTTTTCAATGTGAAACTTTATCACTCAACAAGGCATTTGGATAATGTTATTTTAATTACCTGTTTATTTTTAGAGCGGTGATATAAGTACTGCAACTTTTTACTTCCAAGACTTTACATTCTGACATGGCATCAACTTGCAGTCCAGGTAGGAGACAAACTTGGAGATAAAATTTGCAAGATTTATCTTTCTAATAAAATATTATCTACCTATCCTATGGGTAAACCCTTAACCCTAGATTTTCTCTTACCAAAACCACCAACTATGCAGTTAAGTCATGATGTAAAACCACGAAGTAAAATCTGAAAGTACTGATATCATTTTTCTTATTTTTATAGAATGGAATATAAAGCTAATAAAGATTATTCCAAACATGAGTAACAAAACATGGAACAGACTAGCTAGTTAGATTCGGTTCCACCCGACTCGTCACTTATCCCACTTACGAATCTTATAAAGGTACAGAAAGTTAAAATCTAACTAACCATGCTGGGTTTGCCAATTTAATGAGCTAACTAACCGACCCATCAACTGGGTCGCATGCCTTCATTCTCCATTTCTCTCAAAACACAGGTCAAAGCCATGATTCAGCAAGCGTAAAATAGGGAAGTGGCAGTGAAAGTTTTTCATCTCTGAAAATTCAGTCCATCAGATTTACAGATACAAGAAGTTATTGCTGCTTTTTTTTTCACTGGTTAGCAAGAAAGAGTAAAAATCAAGCAATCACTGCATCAATGAGGCCCATTGTTTCACAAATGGACACTCTATGTTCATCCTAATTTTTTTCACCTCCATACCTCTGTATATTGTCAATTCTTTTGATTTCAAACAGAGAGAAGAAAATGGAGAAGATTGTGTGATCTAGAAATTGTTGATCAACTTCATATTATACAAAAAGATAAAAAGGACAAAAAGGGTAAAGAATTGTGAAAGAAGAAAAGGACAAAAATGGTGAAGATCTGTAGTATCTGGATAGGCTACAAGTGTGGCCAACCACACCATAATAGCCTGCAAACACTCTATTATTAAGGTGGTTGGTGTTGGTCCATTGGCTATCTACACATCCCAGATCAATGCCAAGTATAGGCTACACTGAAAGGCAGTCATCTCCTGTCATGGGATGGCAGTCATTATGAAGGCAATGGGTTTCGGTTTGCACTGGCAAAGATGGACATATTCCTGCATATCATCAGCAAAATTTTATGTATCTATTAATGGGGGTCTCTTCGGCTACTTCTATAGTTAGCAGGGCCTCAGGCAGGCAATCCCCTGTGGCCATTACTTTTTAACATTGTTGCTGAAGGTTTCACGGTCTTCTTCCGCTGCCTGATGCAAGTGTATTGGCTACAGAACCCACTGCCCTCCCAAATCCTTCCCATCGTCCAATTTGTCAAAGAAACAGTTCTGTTTCTGAAGGAGATGAATCTCAAATTGACAGACTCAAGGCTGGATTGTCCTCGCTAGAGATTTCCTCAGGCCAGAAAATCAATAAAAGGAAGACCGCTTTATTCCACATAAACACACCTAACAGCCTCCTTATTGAGGATGTGGAAAAGCTCAGGTTTGATGTTGGCTCTCTTCCAGCGACCCATCTCAGCCTCCCCATATTTCAGGGGCTCCCATAAAAAGTCTCTCTGGGACTTGGTCCAACAGAAATTGCATCGTCAGCATCGACATAGAAGGGGAGATTCTACTCTAAAGCTGCTAGACTTATATTACTTCAATCTTGTCTATTCGGGATCCCTTCCTTCGTGTTGTTGTTCACCCATTGCCCTGCGGAGGTCGTGAAAATAATTGAGAAGATCATGAGATCCTATGGTCGGGCACAACAGAAAATTTCAAACACCATTTAGTCAGCTGAGATGAAGTCTATCAGCCCAAGACTCTGGGGGGCTTCGGCATTTGTTGCATCAAATATTTTAACAAAGCTCTCTTAACCAAGTGGTGCTGGAAAATCAACCAGTGTTAGTGTCCACCCTTAGCATCCCTAGTTCGTGACAAATTTGATGCTTCTGAAGATGAATGGGTTCTCAATTAGCACTCGTGTAGTCTACTCTCGCCAATGTGGTGAAGGCTGTTCAAGTTATTTGAAGCTTTCTGATCACACAGATTCCCCCCTAGGCGAGGTGACCAGATCGAACTCCAGTCGGATCTGTGGCTCATTGACACACCTCTGAAGGATTCCTCCCCGAGATTATACCTATTCTCAAGGCCTTCTAATGCTTCGGTCCGAGATATATTAAATGGTACACACGGAAATAACATTGCCTCGAGTTCGAATTCCAGAAGATAGCTGAATGATGTTGAAGCTAGACAACTTAGTTATCTTGACCAGGCCCAGTCAACTTCTACTTTGACGAGTAGCACGCTGACCAGCTTATTTGAAAACCAAACTCTAGTAGTGACTTCATGGTTAGATCAGCGTACATGACAATTACGCAATTCTCCCGGCTTCAGACTCACTCAAAGAGATGGGCATAAAGGCTTGCCACCCATTTGAAGGCTCACTTTTTCTATCGAGCTTTCCGCATCACAAAATCCTGACAAGGGACAATCTATCTCACCGAGGGATGCCCCCCTTCCCTATTAAGCCCCCTCTACGACAGTGAGCCTAAATCTATTGAGCATGTCCTCCTCAACTGCAGAGTCACTAATCAAGTCAGATATTTTTTACTTCAAAAATTTTAACTAGGTGATCATAGTGCAAATGATCTTCCATCCATAATAGAACTGTGGTGGAACTTCGCAACAGCAAAAAGAGGCAAACTCATGCTTGAGACCTGCCTGGTCTTCAGTCCATGGTGCATATGGAAGGAGTGTAATATATGCACCTTCTGCAACAGCTCAGTACATGGGAATGTACCGCCAGAAATGACCTTCGACGGAGTTGTTACATGGCTGTGTACGAGAAAGGTGTTTGAAAGGCCGATCTCCAAGCATCGTGGCACAACATTGCAGGGCTTTCCATTCACCCAACCCTGCCAAGACTTGCGGCGTGGACTCCACCACAGGTCGAGATGATCAAGCAAAATGTCGAACGGTTCTTCTCTTGGCAATCCAAGCCCCTCTACCTTGGGGGCATTTTTAGAGCACAAAAGGGGAGGTCCATCCTTTATTTTTGCTAGCCCTCTCCAGATCTTGGATTCAATTGACACAGATCCCCCCTAGGATCGTGTACTGGATTGTAACTGCATGTTCTTATTGAATTAATAAAAATCAACTTATTCAAAAACGAAAAGAAAAAAACCGTTGTTTGGATGATGAGGTAACAACTTAAGCACATCACCATGCCATGGTTCTCCTTGTGCTTTCACCAAATGGAGCCAACACACAAATAACAAGAGAATATAAACTAGGTCTCAGTCCACACATCCAACCCACTCCAATACCATGTAAAGATTAAGCCTAATTCCATAGCTTATAAAACAAAATTTTCTTTACTCTCTTCAATGCTGGACTTTTTGCTCACAGCACAGATCTACTATTCCCTCTTTATTTTTTACAACATTAACATTTACCTCACAAAAAAGAAGTCATGGATTTTATAACTAAAAATTAAACTAACAAACCAAGCTACCTCGTTTGGATGATGAAGTGCCAACTTAAGCACATCAGTATGCCATGATTCTCCTGGTGCGAGAGGAATAATGCAGAACGTTGCACCAAACAACGACTCTACTAACACTTTTAAACCTTCTATGCATTGAGATAAGGGGAAATAAGATGCCACAACCTGCACATAGGACAAGGAACCAAGTATAAGAAGAAATCATCTCGTTGATCCATATGGGAACTTAAACAATAAAAATAATATGTACCACAACTGAACAATAATAGACAAACTTACAGAGGAATCTAAGCCAAGGAAGAAGATTTCATCATTGCCGTGAAATATGCTTCATCCCATGGCTCCAAATCCACACTTCTCTCATTACATATTTTCCTCTTGAAATTCCTAATTGCCTTAAATTCCTAGTGATTAAAGGAAAGGAAGAAAGTAAATTAATTAATTCTCAATTTTAACGCAGAGAGGCAATAATCAGGCGTGGACAACAATCGTTAGGCAGGCTAGACTACCTCATTAGCCTTAGCTTGGACAACTTCGTTCAAGTCTTTGAGAAAGGACATGACTACGTCGGGAGTTGATGCCATGTTTGGGTGAACTGCAAATTCCGCATAAGATTTATAACCCATTATCTGCATGGATCTTCAAAAATAATGTCAATGGCATATGATGAAGCACAATATTTGTCTAGAACCTACTAAGAAATTCTGAAGTCATTCTCCTAGTAAGACATCTTGCTGGGTGGTGCATGTCCAAGTTTTCGTTATATGTTAATTTGCTTAGGCCAAGAATGTCTATACAACTAAATGGTATCAACACTATAAAAAGAATTAAAAAAAATTACAGGCCCCCGTTTTTTTCGCAATTACAACAGTCAAATAGGTTCATTGAAATAGCAAGGGAACCCAAAACGTGAAAACAAAATCTCTAGATTATGTTCCTTGTCTTCTTTTTGAAAAATGATACTTTATAACTTACAAAACGATATTCCAAGAGAATGTATGTGTGATATTTTTGTGCTAAAAAAGGGTATAAAATGGACAGATTTACCTAAAAGCAACACCATGTCTAAAATAAAAGAATTGAACACATATATCTTCACCTTAGCAAGCTCATCACGAGCATCAATGAGTCCATCCAGAACCTTAAGGTTTGCTAGTGGAACAGAATTCCCTGAAATATACGACAGCTTCCGAACCTGTACGCATATTCATGAGATGCCTCAGCCAAATTATGGATAACTAAAGAAGCTGCAAAAGAAGCTGAAGAGAATAACAACAAAGACAGAAGTACAAAACAGTAAAGACTCTGCACCACCATTAATAAGGAAACCACAACGGAATCAGGAAGTGAAGTCACTTTGCGTGTTTACACAATTTACACAATTTAAAAAAAAAAAAAAAAAAAAAAGCAGTTTACAGTAGCTCAAGAAAGGGAAAAAACAGCAATCACAGTTCCCTCTTAAAGATAAAAAATAATAAAAATTCAAAAGCTTGTCCTTTGGCCTCATAGCTCACCAAGAGGTATCGCCGAAGTAGAGATTAAACTTTTCAGTTTAAAGTTAAAAAAAAATATTCACTTAAAAAGGCATCATAGAAGATGCAACAACATATGCCACATTATGGTAAAACTCCTTCCATATAGGGTTTTATACAAAAAAAAACAAGCATTCAAGAGCAGTGGTTTAGGCAATAAAATAATTGGCATTCAACCTCACCAAATGGAGCTACAATCTTGCCCAAGTATAGAATATCATTTGAATGATTATCATCTATGTCATTATGGCATTCTATTGCATGGAAGAGATTATGTATTCTTGTGATCTCGACAGGAAATAAATCAATGGTGTGAGGACAGACCAGACAAGGGGCATGTGTCTAACCAGCGGACATGCTGTCATTCCCCTGCTCCCATAAACACCTTACAAGAAGAGCTAAATTCATGGTACAGATGTTTCATCCCAAATTACCCACTCATTTGCAAAATTATGCCAAGTAGGCAGGTTGGATTTTGAATTCATTTAAGGAGCCAGTAAAATGAATCCTCACTCCAGCGCAGCTCTTCTGGCTGTGATACTTACAGGAGTGAGAGGAAGCTTTACACCTATTGGTGAAGACCTTTTAGTTAGCTTACTATTTTTCTGTTATTTTGTTGTTTATGTTTATGAACAAATCTTGTGCCTTAAGATTCTTATTGCAACACGTCCTCTCTCTGCCCTTCCTCGACGACAGGTTTCTCTCTCACTTATCCCTTCCATTGTCTTTCAAGATTCTGTCTCTCCTGGTTTCTCAATAATTGAAGATTATACCCTAAAATTAACACAACATCGAAGCAGGGGTTTAGGATTCACAGCAGCTGCTTGATTAGGACCTGCACCAACCATGAGAAAATGTAATTACATGTCTTACAGCAACAGAAAAGGTCCTATCAGGAAACATGCCTACTTCTGATCTATAAATTCTTCTTTTCAGTATTACAGACCATACTCTGTCTTGTGTTAAAATGCATGGTTCATAACTCTCTATATTCCTTTAAAAAAATCTATATTTGTTATAGTCGCGTGCATTAAATGTTTTGCTAGACTACACTATTGTTAACAGCATCGTAGGCATTGCCCTTGAGTGCAATTAAACTGGTTACATGTTTCTATCCCAGTCTAAACAATGCAGCCCGACATCACCTTCTTTAATTGTTGGTAACTGGCATTGATGACATATCTCATTTCTAGTTAAAATTGACAAGGTGCCCCATGTGGTGAGTCATCCTGGTCAAGAGTTCACATGTCATCAAACTTATCTGTCAATGGTCTGTAATATCTGATTAAGATCAGTTAATAATTCTAGTCAATTTCTTCTCAAAAAAAAAAATAATTCTAGTCAATTTCAACTATTATACACCACCTAACTGCCAATATTGTGAGTTCAAAGAAAAAAAAAATTGACTGAATTCAAAATACTGATTTTTAGAAATTACTATTGACTCTCCAAGAGGGATCAAAATATAGTTCTTATTCTCAATCTGTAAAAATATTTTTTTTTCAAAAACCAGTGATTTTGGAACATCTTATAGATGATCCTCCAGCTGCACCTTCAAAACGATACAAAATATAAAAGTGGCTGAAAGAGGATATGTTTGTACTTCCCACTTCTGCTGTTGTCAAATCAGCCATCCCAATCGGACCAGTGTAAGTGAACAGAGCATGGCCCCTATGATCTCTTATTAGTCCTCCCATTCCTGGTGGCCCTGGTTCCCCATGGAAGACCCATCAAATTTAAGCTTGTATGAGGGCTTCTGAGGAAACTTCTAGGCCAGAACTCTGTCAATTGTGGAGTAAGACTCTTGAGCATAAGCCTGCCACGATCTCCAAATTGTCCCTCCATCAGTCTCCTTGAACTCCTTATCTAATACCAACTCACCATTTATTGCATGAGAATAAGATAGAGATCCTTCCGCAAGTGACGTAATGTTATTAAAAACTCTGTTGTTACTTTCATTCCAAATTGACCAAGGGATATATCCAAGACGGCACCTGAACTAAGTTTGCCTTTTGAGCCAAGCCCCATAGTCGCAGCCAACTGTGTGACACTCATGAGATCGTGGGGTATGGTAGGGTTAATTCCAAATGGATTATAATAGAGCATCCACATTTTCCAGCTGAAGCTACTGTGTATGACTATGACATGCTGTTTCAACTTTACCAATGTAAAAGATGCAGGTATTAGATGGCGGGTGGCTCCCTCTTCTTTACAAAAGGCCACGGATCGGTATCCTGCCCCTTAAGAAGCACCATCCAAAAAAATTGATTGGGGCAAAAAAAGGTCCAAGCAGTGCAAGCAGAGTGCCTATTATTCCTTTTATTTGTGATAAAAGCATTCCCCGAGCTACCTGTGTGATGCTCTTTGGGGTATTACCTCCATATAATTTAATCCTTCTGTCCTCTCCTTATAAACAATTCGCCCAGCTCCTCCATCAAACCAGAAATTTCATTTGCTTCAAAGACTCAGCATCTTCCTAAGATGACTTGTCCAATTAATCTCAGACAACTGCCCCTCAGGTGTCATCTCCTTGACAACACACCGCTGGTTATAGATTTGTATCACTTGCAATAGGATCCCAAACTTGTGTACTACATGTTGCATCTTCTTCCGTTCGGTGGAAAATAAAATACAAAGAAAGTCTTAAGTTTTCCGTCAAAAAGTCACAAAGAGGAAATAAAAGAGGGGAGATGAACTGACTCAAAAAAGTGTTGACAAGTCACCCCTTCCCTAGGTAGGCTATCAGCAAATGCCTTTAGGCATATGTCATTAGTGAATACAACAGAAGCTATCGAGGTTCTCACCTCATCAAAAAACTCCAAGAAGCAAATAGGTGGGAGTTTACGGCCCGATATTTATGAGATGACAACTTCAGAGTATCCAGTGAGGGGGCGTAAAGCAAAAGAAGTAAAGCCAAAGGCTCTATAAAACCGCATTACGCTCTTTATTAATAGACTCTGCTCAAACAAGGAAAAGTATAGAAGGAGGGTGGCCCCTGCGTTGTCTCCCACCATGCCCTCTCCACTAGCAAGAGACTTTCCCTTTCTGTTCTTTAAATAGCTTCCACTTGTAAAACGTTGCTCTTAGTGAGACTTGCCTTAGACTCAACGAAACCATCTTCATTTTGTTCATGTTATGATTGACTAGTATGATGTCATCCTAAGTCATGTATTAAGGGCTTAAACATGATTGTCCCCTATAAACTGGCCAAAATTAGGCCATTAAGAGAAGTGATTCTCATTGAAATTCATGCCTTTTTCCTGCAGCTTTTTCATGTCTTACTCTACTCAGATTACTCCCTCGCATTCATCTTTTCCCACTTCAACATGATTGTCCCCTATAAACTTAGGCCATTAAGAGAAGTGATTCTCATTGAAATCCATGCCTTTTTCCTGCAGCTTTTTCATGTCTTACTCTACTCAGATTACTCCCTCGCATTCATCTTTTCCCACTTCTCCCAAGTCCTCTCTTTCTCTCCTGGTTTTCTCACTAAATGAATATTGTCTAAATCTAACCTGAACAGTACTAAAACAAAAAAGATAAACAACAAGAAATGAAAATTCCAATAGACAAATATATGACCTTTTTTTGGCATCTATTTAGTTTTTATGATCTGTACCATTCCCAAAGTAAATAGAAATCAATCAGTGTTCACTAGCACAATGAAATCAAATAGATTAACTGCATAATTGAAACAAAAAGACCTACAACCACTCCAAATTTTCCTAGTCCAGCACCAAAAAAACATGCATCCATATATTGACTGTTCAAAGAGGTAGCCATCATAATGAAAATGATCAGAATACAAACACATAAATAATATTTTCAAAAAAAAACACATAAATAATGAACAAAGAACTAAAATGTTCTGTAACAAACTAAACCAGATTGTAAATCTTACTTCATCATCTGCCGCCAATTTCAAAATCGAAGATAGAGTACCAGGATCAGTTCTTATGCGGAATCCCCTTTCTTTTGACTCGTGGTTCAGTTTCCTAGATGTGGCACGATAAATTGGCTTGAGAAGATGTTGTAAATTTTTAGGAATACGTGAAGCCGGATAGATATCCACAAAACCTGAATCAATGGCAATATTTTCACTGAACCTGAGGAACAACATAGAAATGAGATACAACATATAAACAAGCCACAAATTCTTACATGTTTAACAATATGAGAAATATACAGAGCATATATACGAGCATAAAATGTCATTAACTTATTTAATCAAAAGTAGGAAGCACATACTCTCTACTCAGCCGAGCAATCTCATTGTTAAGCTGATTAACTCGAACCAATTTTCCTGCAGGGATGAGACTTTTAAATTTAAACAGTCACAACGGGATAATTTCACATTCATACTTACAGCACAGAATCAGATATACCAGCACAAAGATGGATGCCTCCTTTTTCAAAGTCAATACGAAGAGTGTGGGCTGCCTTTTGAGCTTCTTCTGTCTGAAGATGTCCACTTTGCTCAGCTTTTATGACTGCCCTATATAAATCATGATTTGTATTTAAAACCTGCCAAGTAAATCAATGTCAGCAACAGAACCAGAGCCATGCATTGGTGCTTAAAAAATTATTAGACTTAACCGGTACTGGCAGAAAGTGGAACTATTTTATTTTATTTTTGATTTTTATTGTTTTTTGAGGAAGTTGGCAGAAAGTGGAACTATTGGAACAGACACAAAACAAAGAAAAAGAAAAGTAAAACAGCATTTTTGGACTCCATTCCAGAAGCAGAATGTTGCTTCCTGCTACACATCACCTTTCCATTAAGTACAGAAACTAAAAGCTCACCATTTAGCACGGAAAGGAAATGCAACAAATCTTACTGAAATGCTGAATCTTGAATGTTTTGACGAATATTTTTTAAGCCTCTCAAAAAAGAAAATCACATATGAAAATTTTTACGAAAGAAAGAAAGTCATATTACGTGTAAATAGTCGTAAATCTTTATACAAGCGTTGTTAGCCTCCTCAACAAACTCTCTGTAAAATAATACAACACGTCAAAACTCTTTAAAGTAAAAAAGAAGGAGACGAAACAACTATACGAAGCGACAATCTTGAAATGCATTAGTTCGCAAATTTACCTGTCAGGGTGAGTGTTTCTACAGAGTTCGGCAGAGTCAACCACGGAGCATACCTACAAAGTAATTCATTAACCACACCATAGCTACCTAAACAAATGCAGACGATCAACACAAAAGTTCAAGGTCGGTGGAAGCATACCGTATCCGATATTTCATCCATGGCACGAATAACTTCCACGGACGGAGGCAGTCGAGAAATATAGGTAACAAGTTCTCCAGACCTGAGAACCGCGACATTTCATAAACACAGATACTGAGACGCGGTGGACTTACTTATATAGAACATCAGAAATAAAAGAATAAAAAAAAAATATACACAATCACCTATGGATTGCCTCATTGACAAACCGCCTGAAGCCTTTTGAGGTCTTCAGAACGTCGTAGCCGTAAAGGCCTGTTTGTGCACTTTCTGCCGCTAAAGACGGCTCGAAAATGCTTCGCGAGGCGAATCGGCGAGACTTCGGGCCTGAAAACCAGAGGGCGGTCCCGCGCCGACGAAGTAGAGCAGCCATGAGCGGGATGTCTGAAAGCAAAAAATCTGTAGCCCTCGGCCGTTCCCGCCTACAGGTCGACGAAGAATAACGGCTTAGCCCAAGGTTTGCAGTATGGCAGATAACGGAAAATATTGGGCATTGAGAAAACGCATATGCAATATATGTAACTAATAATCCAATAAGGCTACTTGGTTTCCTTTTGACGGTAACTAAACTCAATGTGTTTAAATCCATCCTATTAAACATCATGTAACTATTGTGTTTTCTTCAATATAAATACAATCACGACCTATATCTCAATAAGATGCATATTATCCATAAATTATAATAAAAAAAAATATAATAAAAGATATAAATCATATGCAAATGTCCTCTCGAAGGTTATAAGTAGATGCTTGTGTGGTGATCATGAGAAGTGGGATTACAAGTCAATAATAGAGGCTATCAATTTGAGAATAATATTGGGGGACTTTACAGATAAATAATAAAAATTCTGGATTAATAAGAAGAAGATAAGAAAAATCTTGCAAAAAAGGTTATAACACGAGACTACGAAAGAAATCTTATCGTCATTGGAATTCAATGTACTCATCATTGATGATAGCAGTACTCCACAGTAAACTAAACGGTAGTGGCTTATCCACACAAATACAAAATGTAAATGGCATTAGGTATAAATGAGAAATGAGTTATCTAAAAACTGAATCCATACAAACCATACATAAATAATTGATTTACAACTTAAATTAAGTTTCTTTTTTAATATAATAGAGTCTATTAATAATATGCCAACCTATAGTGTAAATGACATGTAACTCATTGTCTATAAAATGATAAACTAGCAAAATATACCACACAAATTCAAACTCTTCTTCATATTTGAAAATTGAAACATAATCACATCTACTCTGTTTAATTCAGCCTAAAAATATTTTGTTTTTATGAAGCATTGATTTATTTATAGGCAGTTCTAATGGTATATTAACAAATGTTTTATTAATTTTTCATTTAAGGTAAGAAAAAAGGAATAGAAGTTAAGAAAATAATTAATGTGTATTTGCACAAAGAATGTGTAAAAATTTTAAACTTTCCAGTTAAATGGTTTGATGCAAATATATGTAAAAAAATTTGTTGTTCATAAACTAAGATCATATATTACACAAAGAATATAAATTTTGTTTAAATCCTAAGCATCATGATATTAACTATATGTCTAGTATCTATTTTTGGTTGTTATTTACAATCCAAACACAATCACAATTTGCAAATCAATGAGATAAATTAATAATATAAGTCAAAGAACAATGTATGAGTATTTAATTTCATCTCTAATTTTATAGAATATATAAATACTGGATCCCAATGGCCTTCACTTCATATGGTTTAAACATAAAGAGCTTGGACTGAGCTTGTACAATATAGATTTTTGAGCAAAAAAATGAAGAACAAAAAAGCATCATGATATAAAAGTTAGATGGCACGTCACTAGCCAATTACATGCACCTAAAATTTGTTGGTTTTATAAATAAAAGTGGTGATGATATGAGTACTACCTAGTATTACTGCTCATGTTTACATCCTGACGTGGCATCCATGTTGTGGTCCCGGTAAGAGATAAAGTCAGATTTATCTTCCTATTCTATTTGTAAACTCTAAACCCTAAATCTTATCTGGCCAACCAACTAGGCTGCAACAAGGATAGCTACATCACGATGTAAAGCCTCACAGTAAAATATGGCAATATTGATATCATTTTTCATAAATAAATGTTTCAAGGCAAGTCATACAAAATTGTTTCAAAAGTTGTATTTTCTTAAAGAGTAATGCTAGCTGCACCCATGTCTAGTACCCCCATGGCATACTAGCCAATGACTAGCATCCCCGTCAAGTAAAAATATAAGTTTTATTTTATTAAACCCTAAACACTCAGATCAATGTTAGTTGCACCTACACACAATACCCATCTGACGTACCAGTTAATCTGAGACATTTAAAAAAATAAAAAATAATTTTTATTTTATTAAATTTTAAATCTTTAAGGAGAAACCCTAGGCATCTGTGTTTCAGATTGGCAAGTATGTTGGATGGATACTGCATATAGATACAACTAGCATTTTCCAAACACTAGAGCCTAAACCGTAGCCAACTGTGCATCCACATTTGGTACGCCAGGTGGGTGTTGAATGGAGGCGCAGCTAGCATTATTATTTCTTAAAAGGTCTTTGAAATGAAGAGACAAATAAATTTTAACTACTAATATAGAAGTGGTAGTGAAATACATCCTTTGTATACTTCCTTTGATGTCTTTATATCACTTTTTTAGATAATTTAACATATTTAATATGCTATATAAGTATTCTTAAATTCATACAAATTTTTGGTAAAATATCAAGATTAAAATAAAAGAAGCAAAACATAGAAGATGATTTAAATAAAATTAAAAAGACATATATTAAAAGTGACAACATCTCTGTAATGTAGAAGTATTGTCCTTTTGCACCTTTTATCCATTCAAACCAACATTGAACTTGTCCTTTTGTGCCCTTTAACCATTAGCTCATGGGATTGAGACAGTTCATGTTGCAATCCTATTCACTCACTCCCACTATTCTAGGATTTCTTATGTATTGAAGAAAGCAGGTGGTCTTCTCATTTGAAACATACTAAGAACCTGGTCTTTGCATTTATGCACCATAAAAGAGATAAGTTGACATTCCCACAACCATATATAAATAATTGCTTTACTACCCTAAATTAATTATCTTTTTTTTTTTTCAAATATACTAAGGGTTATCACTTTCTTCGCATTTGAAACATCAAGATGTACCACTACTATACTTTATTCAACCTACAACTATTTTATTTTGAGGTATACATTGAGTTACCTATAGGCATTTTTAAAGGTTTATGAATAATTGTTTTTACATTTCATGGCAAGGAAAGAAGTGAAAAAAAAACAATTAATGTGTATATACATAATAATATCAGAATTAATACTACAATAAACAATTATTAAGTAGTTAATTACAAATATATGTTAACAAATTTTGTTGTTTATAGGGTAATATCGTATATATACTGAGAGAATTGATCACATTAATTAAAATCTAAATGCAATTATAACTTGCAAATCGATTAGATTTTTTTAGTAGTGCAAGTCATAGAACAACGTGTACTTTTTTAATTTCATGTCTAAAGGTACATAGTACATAAAAAACTTGGCCTCCCAGGTCATTTTTCCATAAACTATCATAAAAACTCTTTATTTTTTAAAACGTCCTTCAAATAAAGAAAGTGACGCATAAAATCAGCTACTTTTATGAAACTGGTGGTTGAAATACAAAGTTATACTTTATTAATGTCTTTAAATCATTTTTTTAAAAGTTGACATAGTTAATAAGTTATACATGCATGTTTTTTCAGTACACGAATTTCTCGCAAACTTTTGAAGCTAAAAAGTAAACAATCAAAATGTAAAGTAAGTTGTCGCAATAAAATTTGAAACTTAAGCATGACTCAAGGGTGATTTTTTTAGTGCTTTTATGTCATGAAAATACTTAAAACTTATTATTACATTCTTTTGTAAAATAATCCTTTAATATGATTCATACAAAACCTTTTGAAAAAGAGTAGTGATATAAGTACTGTGGGTTTTTACTTCAAAGACTTTACATCCCGACGGGGCGTCCACGTTGCAGCTTAGTAAGAGATAAACTTGGAGATAAAATCTGTAAGATTTTAATTTTTTAATAAAATATTATCAACTTATTCTATGGGTAAACCCTAAACCTTAGATTTTCTCCTACCTAGACCGAACTATGCAGCCACGTCAGGATGTAAAACCGCAACGTAAAATTAGGAAGTACTAATATCATTTTTCTTTGAAAAACCCTTTATTATTTAAAAAGGTCATTGAAATAAAAGAAGTGATGAATAAAATCATTTATTGCTGAGAAAAATGGTGGGGGAAATACATAGTTAAAATAATATTATAATCATTTTATACTTTTTTAATATTTGCACATCACTTTTAAGGGTTTACAGTTTAGGGTTTAAGGTTTAAAGTTATGTGTTTATAAATACATGCATATTTTTTGGAAGCTTTAAAGATTACAACAAAATGTATATCAACTGTTGCACTAAATTCATGACTTGAGCGTGACTTAAGTGTGAAATCTGTGACATGAATGCTTGTTTCACTTAATACCTTTATGTCATCAATCTACTTAAAAGTTATTATTGCACAAAATTTGTTATACTTAATAACTTACACATGTGTCTTTAAATTCATGCATATTTTTTGCAATCTTTTAAGATTAAAATAATTAAATACAACAAAATTATCGCAACAAAATTCAAGACTCAAGAGTGACTTAAGTGTTAAATCTTCCGACATCAATGCTTGTTTTCATTTAATACTTTAATTTCATTAATCTACTTAAATTATAGTTGCATGTAATCTGTTATACTTTATGACTTATACAACTATTTTTAAATACATGCATATTTTTCGCAAGCTTTGAAGATTAAAATAAAAACAAAATAATGTAAAAGCAATTGTCACACTAAAATTTGAGACTTGAGCATGACTGAAGTATGAAATCTTTCGACATACCCAATGTTTCATTTAATACCTTTTTATCATTATTGTTGCTTGTATCTGTTATTAAGAGCTTATATATGATACATATATATTTTTTGCAGTATTTGATAATTAAAATTAAAACAAAAAAACGTAAAATCATTTGTCGCAATAGAATTCAAGACTTGAGTGTGACATACATGCATATTTCATTTAATTCCTTTATGTCACCAATCTACTTTAAAAGTTATTGTTACACGTAATCTGTTGCACTTAATAACTTATACATGTATATTGAATGTACGCATAATTTTGCAATCATTAAAAATTTAAAATGAAAGCGATAAAACGTAAATCAATTGCCCTACTAAAATTCAAGACTTGCGTGTAAGTTAAGCGTGAAATCCACCGACATACATGCATATTCTTTAAATACATGCATATTTTTTGCGATCATTAAACATTAAAATGAAAGCGACAAAACGTAAAATCAGCTGTCGTAATAAAATTCGAGACTTAGCGTAAATTGAGCGTGTATTATTTCGACATAATGCGTGTTTCATTTAATGCATTTATATATTAATATATTTAAAATTATTGTTGTATGTATATGTTATACTTAATAGCTCATACATGTATCTCTAAATAAATACATATTTTTTTGCAATAGTTGATGATTAAAATAAAAGTAACAATACCTAAAATCAATTGTCGCGATAAAATTCAAGAGTTGAGTGTGACTTAAAGTGTGAAATCTTCCGACATACAAGCATGTTTCATTTAATACCTTTAAGTCATCAATCCGCTCAAAAGTTATTGTTGCACGTAATCTTTCACACTTAATAACTTATACATGTCTCTTTTGAATACACGCATATTTTTTGCTATCATTGAAAATTAAAATGAAAGCGATAAAACATAAATAAATTGCTCTTCTAAAATTCAAGACTTGCGTAAGTTAAGTGTGAGATCTGCCGACATACATTCATATTCTTTAAATACATGCATATTTTTCACAATCATTTAATATTAAAATGAAAGCGACAAATAAAATCAGCTATCATAATACAATTCGAGAGTTAGCGTAAGTTAAGCATGTAAACTTCCGACATGACTTATTGTTGCATGTACCTGTTGTACTTAATAGCTCATACATGTATATCTAAATAAATACATATTTTTTTGCAGTATTTGATGATTAAAATAAAAGCAACAATACATAAAATCAAATGTCGCGATAAAATTCAAGAGTTGAGTGTGACTTAAAGTATGAAATCTTCCGACATACAAGCACGTTTCATTTAATACTTTTTATGTCATCAATCTACTCAAAAGTTATTTTTGCACATAATCTCTTACACTTAATAACTTATACTTGTATCTTTGAATACATGCATATTTTTTGCAATAATTAAAAATTAAAATGAAAGCGATTAAACGTAAATCAATTGCCCTACTAAAATTCAAGACTTGTGTAAGTTAAGCGTGAGTTCCACCGACATACATGCATATTTTTCCCAATCATTAAAAATTAAAATGAAACCGACAAAACATAAAATCAGCTGTCGTAATAAAATTCGAGACTTAGCGTAAGTTAAGCATGTAATCTTCTGACATAATGTGTGTTTTATTTAATGCCTTTATATCATTAATATATTTAACATTATTGTTACATGTATTTGTTGTACTTAATAGCTCATACATGTATGTATCTCTAAATAAATACACATTTTTTTGCAATAGTTGATGATTAAAATAAAAGCAACAATACGTAAAATCAACTGTCCCGATATAATCATGAGTTGAATGTGACTTAAGTGTGAAATCTTCCCACATACAAGCATGCTTCATTTAATACCTTTATGTCATCAATCTACTCAAAAGTTATTGTTGCACGTAATCTTTTACACTTCTTAACTTATACATGCATCTTTGAATACATGCATATTTTTTTATAATCATTAAAAATTAAAATGAAACCAATAAAACGTAATCAATTGCCCTACTAAAATTCAAGACTTACATTAGTTGAGTGTGGATTCCCCCGGCATACATGCATATTTTTCTCAATCATTGAACATATAAATGAAAGCGACAAAACGTAAAATCAGCTGTCGTTATAAAATTCGAGACTTATCGTAAGTAAAGTGTGTAATCTTCCAACCTAATACGTTTCTTAATGCCTTCATATCATTAAAATATTTAAAATGAAAAAAGATTTCAGAACTACTATTTTTTACTAAGAGAGTTTACATCCAGATGTGGTTGTCTTCTTGGCAGCCTAGTTGGCAGTCAAGATAAGGTTTGGGGTTTAGGCTTACCTATAGAATAGGAAGATATTTCCTACTTTATTTCTTACTTGGACTGTCAACGGGGAAACCCTCACATTAAAATTTTTCTGTATGCATATAATTAACCTCTCATTTAAAATTATTGTTGCATGTATTTGTTGTATTTAATAGCTCATACATGTATATCTAAATAAATACATATTTTTTGCAGTATTTGATGATTAAAATAAAAACAACAATACGTAAAATCAACTGTCGCGATAAAATTCAAGAGTTGAATATGACTTACAGTGTAGGATCTTCCGACATACAAGCATATTTCATTTAATACCTTTAAGTCATCAATCTACTCAAAAGTAATTATTACACACAGTCTTTTACTTGATAACTTATACTTGTATCTTTGAGTATATGCATATTTTTTTGCAATCATTAAAAATTAAAATGAAAGCGATAAAACGTAAATCAATTGCCCTACTAAAATTCAAGACTTGCGTAAGTTAAGCGTGAAATCTGCCGACATACATGCATATTTTTTGCAATCATTAAATATTAAAATGAAAGCGTCAAAACGTAAAATCAGCTGTCGTAATAAAATTCGAGACTTAGCGTAAGTTAAGCGTGTAATTTTCCGACATAATGCGAGCATGTTTCATTTAATGACTTTATATCATTAATATATTTTAAATTATTGTTGCATGTATCAGCTGTACTTAACAACTCATACATGTATCTGTAAATAAATACATATTTTGTAGTATTTGATGATTAAAATAATAGCAACAATACGTAAAATCAACTGTCGCGATAAAATTCAAGAGTTGAGTGTGAATTAAAGTATGAAATCTTCCGACATACAAGTATGTTTCATTTAATACCTTTAAGTCATCAATCTGCTCAAAAGTTATTGTTACATGTAATCTTTTACACTTAATAACTTATACATGTATCTTTGAATATATGCATATTTTTTGCAATCATTAAAAATTAAAATGAAAGCGATAAAACATAAATCAATTACCCTACTAAAATTCAAGACTTGTGTAAGTTAAGCGTGAAATCCGCCGACATACATGCCTATTTTTCGCAATCATAAAACATTAAATTGAAAGCGACAAAATGTAAAATCAGCTGTCATAATAAAATTCGAGGCTTAGTGTAAGTTAAGAATGTAAACTTCCGACATAATGCGAGTTTCATTTAATGTTTTTATATCATTAATATATTTAAACTTATTGTTGCATGTATCTATTGTATCTATTGTACTTAATAGCTCATACATGTATGTAATACATATTTTTTGCAGTATTTGATGATTAATATAAAAACAAAAATACGTAAATCAACTGTTGTGATAAAATTCAAGAGTTGAGGGTGACCTAAAGTGTGAAATCTTCCTACTTACAAGCGTGTTTCATTTAATACCTTTATGTCATCAATCTGCTTAAAATTATTGTTGCATGCAATTTTTTGTACTTAATAACGTATTCTGTATTTGGATACATGCATATTTTGTTGCAATCATTCAAAATTAAAATGAAAGCGACAACATGTAAATCAACTGTCCTACTAAAATTCAAGACTTGCGTAAGTTAAGCGTGAAATCCGCCGACATACATAAACGTTCTTTATATACATGTATATTTTTCGCAGCCATTGAAGACTAAAATGAAAGCGACAAAACGTAAAATCCATTGTCGTAATAAAATTCGAGATTTAACGTAAATAAAGCACGAAATCTTCTGACATACTTGTGTGTTCTTTTGAATGCTTTTATGTCATTAATATACTAAAAGAGTTATTGTTGCACTTAATCTATAAGACATGCATTTCAAGAAAAATAACATGTTAATTTTGTATGCATATTTTTCTACTTAGTATAGAAAAAAATCTGAAGCCAAATATTAATGTTTTTAAGGCGTACATTTTGCAGCAATGTGAAAGCAAACCTGATATGTTGCCGTGGTATCCTAGTAAGCAATTCAAATATGGTTTCTGTTTTAAGTACAGACTTAATTTAAAGCAAATACATTGAACTAAAGGGAGGGAAAAAACCACCCTTGTTCAGTCCGCCTTGCCAGCACGATGTGGGGACCCACAGACGCCACACTAAGCGGGAAGGCATTCAATTCATCCTTACCGCGCTCCGTTGTTTTTAGTGACCCAGTAACCACGAGAGACGACGTTCAAAATCTTCAGGCATCTCCCTTTTGACTCTATTCATTCGCTGCAATCGCAAATGCGGAAACTTTGTTAATGCTGGGTAGGGAGACCTCGCATGCAGTGAATGCAAGAGCAAGGTGGAGTCTGAACAGGCCGCGGTTACGGCTCCGTTGGACGAATGGCCGACGCTCAGGGCGGCGCAATCCCACCCACTTCACTCCTGTATAAATCCCCCCCCTGTACTCCCTCTTTCCCCTCCATCGAGAGAAAACAATCTCTTCTGGTTTCAAGGGATCGATCATATATTTCATTCTCCATGGCAGTGTTTAAAGAGCCAAGTCGCGAAGCCTCGAGTATCGCTGAAGACTTACAACTGGTAAATGCAAAGCCCTATACTAATCTGATTCCTTTATTTAAGTACTGGCTAATTGTTGCAGATCATGTTCATGTGCAGAGTACTGCTAATTAACTGGCTTGTTTGCAGATGTTCATGTACAGAGTACTGATTTTGACTGTTAGGTGTATGTTTAGTGTCTTCTATGAATAATGCTTGCTGTTTAGGAAGATATATATGTGGGATTGTTTGAAGGGATTAGGGTAATGTTGATATTTAATTTCTCTATTGATTTGGTTGATCAAGGTATCGTTACCGCTGGATACGGAGCGGGGTCATGGTGATCGATTCACCACAGACGGCTCCTTGGACTGGTACGGCAACCCCGTTCTTAAAGCACAAGTTGGAAGGTGGAGATCAGCGACTTTTCTGTTAGGTATTCTCACACGTACAATGTATAATCTGTTTCATAGTAAAACTGCACGATATATATCTTATTTATATTTCTTCTGGTTACGGTAAACAATAGCAGAGCAATCAGATAGAAAAATACTCGGAAGCGCTTTAATTCGTGGCTCTTAACTGTTAGCCTGCTTACCGTCTTCTCAGATGTTCATTTGGACGCTCTCTCCCTCTTCCTTTTCAAGCTTTATACTTCATTTACGACTGGAAATCTTGCATTCATAGAGCTTAATTGACTGGACCTCCTCTCTACTAACCCATTAATTGACAATATAGCTAGAATATTGATACTTCCTCCTGAAGTTTTTACGTGTTCGAATAATTTTTTATTCAGATGTTTAATCAAATTAACTCATCGTTTACATTTCATTTTTTGTGATTATACAAATTATACTCCACAGTGAGCCATGCATTTGCTTCTCTTGCGTTCGTGGGAGTGGAAGTGAATCTGGTGCTTTTCTCAACCCGGGTGTTGAGGCAGACTAATGCTGAAGCTGCAGCCACCTTCAGCAGGTGGATGGGATCATTGCATCTTTTCTCTCTGGTCGGAGGGTTCTTGGGTGACTCTTACTGGGGAATGTACAAGACTTGTTTAATTTTCCAATCGATATTACTGCTTGTAAGCAATCTCTATCCTTCCCCCTCATCAGCTGGTTTTGATGGAGAAATTTGAACGAAAAGTAGCCAAGTCAAGCACTCATTTAATCCCCTATTTAATACTTAACAGGAATATATTAAGTTTCGCTTCTGGGTAGCCTTTTTTTCAGACTCCCGGTTTACGTTTTTAACAAGTTTGTTAATTTCTTCGTAAATAAGCATTTGACTTGTTCTAGTTCTACAAGACTTTTCTTTTTTTATTTATTTATTTTTCTGAACTTTTAAAGAAAGCCATAACAGTTTCTGGGTGAATTGATTTTGCAAAGTACTGTTTCTTATTCTACCCTCTTGTTATGTGCAGGGTCTTACTCTGTTATCTTCTTCAACCTACTTCTTTCTTCTTGAACCTTCCGGTTGTGGGAGACTTGATTTCTTATGCCAACCCCACCCATCAGCACAGCTTGCAATTTTCTACATTTCCTTGTACATGGTCGCATTTGGCAATGGCGGATACGAACCAACCCTCACCACCTTGGGTGCAAACCAATTCGAAGAGAGTGATCCAAAGGAGAAACGTGGAGGGGAATCAATCTACAGCTTATATTACGTGTGCACCAACCTGGGTTCCCTCTTTGCAGAAACCATTTTAGCGTACATGCAGGACTCAGGCAAATGGGTCTTGAGTTTCTGGATCTCTGCTTCAAGCGGCTTTCTTGCAGTCAGTTTCTTCCTCGCTGGGACATTCAAGTATCGCTACAAGAAGCCCTGCGGAAACCCTTTTCCCAGGTTTTGTCAAGTAATCGTCGCTGCTGTAAAGAAATTAAACGTCCGGCCTCCTCAGGAAGGAGAACACCATCTCTACGAGGTTGGGACGCAAAGCCCCAACAATGGTGTTCGAAAGATAATCCATAGTGATGACTTCAAGTAATTTGTACCAACTTTATTTGGCTTTCCTCCTCTCTCTCTCTCTCTCCCCATTTTTTCTACCAATTTTCAGCTTTCGCATCTTCTCAGATTGTTTAACCAACTTTCAGCTTTAATTCATCTTCGCAATTCTTTATACTAACTGGGTACGTACGTTGTTAAAAATTAGGTTCCTTGACAGGGCAGCAATCGTGACCAAAGAAGACGAAGCCTTCTTGGACCCAAGCAACGAGGAGTCTCGTAACCCATGGCGGCTATGCACAGTGACCCAAGTAGAAGAGGTGAAATGCGTGCTGCGGCTGCTTCCAATCTGGGTCTCCATCGTCTTCTTTTACGCCGTCTTCATGTTGATGCTATCCATGTTCTTAGAACAGGGTGCGAGCATGGACAACCGTGTAGGAACCTCCTTCCGGATGCCCCCGGCGAGCATGACGATCTTCGACATCCTCAGCACCTCCTTCTTAATCCTCATCTACCACGCCCTCTTTGTCCCATTCTACACCAAAACACACAAAGGGTCAAAACCCAGAGAAGTAACAGAGGTGCGAAGGATCGGAATGGGTCTTTGCCTCACCGTAGTTGCTCTGATATCAGCAGCACTCGTTGAGACTCAGAGGCTCAAACACGCAACCAATGACGGAAAGCAGTCCAGTTCCCTCAACCTCTTCTGGCAAGTCCCTCAATACGTCATCTTGGGGTTTGCGGAGGCGTTTGTCTTCGTGGGTCAGTTGGAATTCTTCGGGAAACAGACCCCAGAAGCTCTGAAAAGCATGGGAATCGCTCTCAGCATGTCGTCCCTCTCGATAGGTAGTTTCTTGAGCTCTTTGCTGATTAAGATCACGATGGACATCACGACGAGAGGTGGTCGACCCGGTTGGATTCCTCCGAACCTGAACCAGGGTCATCTCGACTATTTCTTCTACCTGCTAGGGGGCATCACTACTGCTAATCTCTTCCTGTTTATGTGGTGCGCTCGTCGCCACAAGTGTATTGTTATGGAGGAGAGAAACAGTACTGAAACAGCACAGGAGGACAGTAGCTCCAGAACAGCACCGGAGGAGAGAAGACCTGAAACGGCGCCGGAGGAGAGAAGACCTGAAACGGCGCCGGAGGAGAGAAGACCTGAAACGGCGCCGGAGGAGAGAAGACCTGAAACGGCGCCGGAGGAGAGAAGACCTGAAACGGCGCCGGAGGAGAGAAGACCCGAGTCTGCACCGGAGGTGAGGAGACCGGAAACGGCGCCGGAGAAAATAAGACCCGAGTCAGCACCGGAGGAGAGAAGACCCGAGTCAGCGGATCCGGAGGAGAGAAGACCCGAGTCAGCACCGGTGGAGAGAAGACCCAAGTCTGCACCAGAGGAGATCAGGAAACCTAAAACGGCACCGGAAGAGGGGAAACCTGAAGCGGCGCCAGAGGAGAGGAAACCTGAAACGCCGCCGGAGGAGAAGAAACCTGGAACGGCGACGGAAAAGAGTGATCAGACCTGAAACAGCAGGGGGACGGATGAAAAATGATTAATGGCCTCAAGGAAACATGAGGGGACACTGGACAGGATATAATAACGGGTTTGCTGGTGTCAGAATAAAACATATTTTTGTTTTGTTGGGTGGTGGATTATTATCTCTCTCATCAATATTATTGTGGAGAGGACAAAGTGTAATTTGTACCATCGAAATCTTATATAAATGTATGAAAATTATAGAAATATTAGTCATCTACATAAATATATTACCAGCTTCTTCACTTAACAACAACTCGATAGTGCTAATTTGCTCACACGTATGAATACTATGAAAGTCATGCCAGCCTCCGTGAGGGTTTTCAAAGAAAATCGCAACTTTGAGGAAAACCCCCGTAAATATATTTTACTGGCGGTTTTCAAAATAACCGCCAGTAATATTTGATTTAAAGTACCTTTTCCCGGTGGGTTCTTGAACAACTCAAAAGTGCTAAGTTGTTGTATTTACTGGCGATTTTACTAGAAACTGCCTGAAATAATTCTTTTAACAACAACCGCTAGCATAAGTTGGTTTTACTTACGGTTTATCTAAAAACTGCCAGTAATTTTTTACTTTGTTTCCCTGCAGGTTATACCGAAACCGCTTGCAAAAGTATTTTCCCGGTGGTTTATTTTTAAAACCGCCGTTAAATGTTTTTATTAGTGGCGTTTTGTAAAAACCGCCATGAGAAATGATATATTCCCGACGGTGGTTTATAACCGGCCAGTAAAAAGGATTCAGTCCCGACAGTTTTATTTAGAGCCCTGTGGATTAGGGTTTTCCTACTTTACTAAAATTTCTCTAGCGGCCCTCCTCCTGCTCGTTTTTCTATCCCGCTCGTTTTTCTCTCCCGCTTGTTTGGACCCCTGTGGATTGTTGCTTTGTTACTTTTCCCAATTTTCTCTGGCCTGGCCTTCTCCCGCTGCTTTTTCACTCCCGCGCGATTTCTCCGTCCCAAATCTCCACTATCGTCGCCGTCGTCGGTGCTGTGGTCTCCGTCATCGCTGCCATTGTCGCTGTCATCGCCGTCGTGCTTGCTCGTTGCTGCCGTGGTCGCTCTCCCGCTTGTTTAGACCCCCGTGGATTGTTGCTTTGTTACTTTTTCCAATTTTCTCTAGCCCGGCCTTCTCCCGCTTCTTTTTCACTCCCGTGCGGTTTCTCCATCCCAAATCCCCACTATCGTTGCCATAGTCGGTGTTGTGGTCTCCATCATCGCTGTCGTCGTTGCTGTCGTCGCCGCCGTGCTCTCTCGTCGCTGCCGTGGTCGTCGTGGTCGCTGCCATGGTCGCCGTCATCGCTGCCGTGGTAGCCATCGTTGCTATCGTGGTCGCAGTCATCATTCCCGTGCTCGCCGTCGTCGCTGCCGTGCTTGCCGTCATCGCTGCCGTGCTTGCCGTCGTCGCTGCCGTGCTTGCCGTCGTCGCTGCCGTGCTTGCCGTCGTCGCTGCCGTGCTTGCCGTCGTCGCTGTCGCTCTCGCCGTTGTCGTTGTCGTGCTCGCCGTAGTCTCTGCCGTGCTCGCCTGGTCATGTCATATGTTTAGTTCTTACAAAGGAGAAAATTTGAATCTGCTATAGGCCTTTTAAAACGTCCAAGAAATGCGTCGGCAAAACATTTACCAACACTATTAGTGTCGGCTGAACCAAAACCGCCAGGAAAACTTTTCCTGGCGGTTTTAACCCCTTTAGTAGGGGTTTTTCGACCCCCATTAAAAATCGGATTTCTACTAGTGAGGTAGTACTCCTCCATAGCTAACATCCACCTCCATCCTTGGGCTATTCTCCCACTTGCAACACGAATCTCACCCTTTTCTTCGTCATCACTGGAGAGTGGATCTCCCTCTTGGATATTGCTCCGGAGCTCACAGTACTGCTGTAATGCCATTTTCACATGCACTACTAGAAATGTATACTCCGCCGACGGTAGGAAAATTTTCCGTTGGCAGAAGACCTTTCCACCCACGGTCATGTATGACTCGTTGGCGGAATATCGTTGCATCCGACCCAACTGCCGGCGGAAGGAATTATGGCAGTTGGGCTGGATTTGGATCGGGTTCGTATATATGGGCCCTAGGGCCCATATGTAATATTAGGTCCCGATTTGAATCGGGACCTAAGTTCCAAATCCTTCTATCTTCCTTCTCCCGCCTTGGATTTCCTTCGACGATTTTGTCAAAGGAAACCAGCGCGCGAAACCGTACCTCCGGTGTTCCCGCGGCGTTCCCCCAGTGTTCTATCGGAAAAATTTTCGTTTTCCTCTTCTCGGCATCGCACGGACTCCTCCGGCCGAAGACCCATCTTCGACGATGCTTGTGGGTTCAAAACCCCAGTTCTTTCGAAGGCTCTCAAGGCGATTTTCGTCACTCTCCTCTGTGTTCTGGCCGCCCTCCCGACGTCGAACTCCTCCAACCTCGTCCCAGTCGATGGAAGGCTCTTCCCCCTTGCCCCAGGTAATTTTAATTTGTTTTTGGATCTTTCCTTTCGTCGACCTCCATCTCTAGTTTCTGTTTACATATGTCGCTCACTATGTGGCAGGCGTGAGTAAAGTTGTAGCAAAATTATAACTTTGTTTATCATTCTCAAGCATGTTAGAATAATTGCATTACTGGAAATGAAGTCAAAACAGTTTATTTTTTGGAAGCTATCGTCCAACTTGTGATATTATACTTGACATATTTGTAATAACTTTATGAAATAGGGGTTTCTCCCTCCCTCAATCTCTCTTATCCCTCTCTCTCTCTCTCTTGCTCTCTCTCTCTCTCTCTCTCTCTCTCCCTCTCTCTCTCTCTCTCTGATTTCTCTCTAGTCTTGGTTTTTCTCTCCCTTGGTTTTCTCTGATTCTCTCTGTCCCTCTCTCTCAATTTGTCTTAGAATCTTTTCCGTAATTCTCTCTCTCTCTCTCTCTCTCTCTCTCTCTCGGTTTTCTCTCTGATTTCTCTCTCTAGTTGAATCTTTCTCTCTCCATTTACTCTCAAATTCTGTTTCAAACATCAATTCTCTCTCCTTCAATCTCTCTATCCCTCTCTCTCTCTCTTGCTCACTCTCTCTCTCTATCCTTCTCCCTCTCTTTCTCTCTCTGATTTCTCTCTAGTCTCGGTTTTTCTCTCCCTTGGTTTTCTCTGATTCGCTGTCCCTCTCTCTCAATTTGTCTCAGAATCTTTTCTGTTTCTCTCTCTCTGAATTCCTTTCTCTCTCTCTCTCTCTCTCTCAGTTTTCTCTCTGATTTTTCTCTCTAGTTGAATCTTTCTCTCTCTCCGTTTACTCTCAAATTCTGTTTCAAACATCAATTCTCTCTCTCCCTCAATCTCTCTTATCCTCTCTTGCTCTTTCTCTCCCTCCCTCCCTCCCTCTCTCCTTCTCTCTCTGATTTCTCTCTACTCTCGGTTTTTCTCTCCCTTGGTTTTCTCTGATTCTCTCTGTCCCTCTCTCAATTTGTCTCAGAATCTTTTCTGTAATTCTCTCTCTCTCTCTCTCTCTCTCTCTCTCTCTCTCTCTCTCTCTCTCTCTCTCTCAGCTTTCTCTCTACTTATGACACTATTTCTATCTCTCTCTGAATGAATTTTCACTCTCTAATTCTCTCTCCCTCTCTCTCTATCTCTCAGTTTTTTCCCTAGTTAAAACTCTCTCTGTCTCACTCTCTCTCTCAAAATCAGTTTCACTCTCTAATTCTCTCTCTCTCCCTTTCCCTCTCTCTCTGAAAATTTGTTTCACTCTCTTATCTGTTTCTCTTATCTTTCTCTCTCTCTGACTTCCTCACTATCTCTCTCGGTTTTCTCTCTTTCTCTCTCAGATTCTCTTCAATTAAAACTATTTTTAGTGTGCATTCTCCTTCAAACTATTATAATTTTCGTATTAAAGTATTTGTTCCATAGAGAAGAGAATGTATGTGATATTTTTAATTTTTTAATGAAGGCGAACCCTTCTGATTATTTTAATAATCTCTCGGGTTTGTCTTGTCTTTTTCTCTTATATTTCTCTCTTTGTCTTGGACTTCCTCTCTATCTCTAGGTTTTTCTCAGCTCTCTCTACTTAAAACACTATTTCTATCTCTCTCAAACTCGTTTTCACTCTCTAATTCTCTCTCCCTCTATCTCTATCTCTCATTGTTTTCTCTAGTTAAACCCTCTCTCTCTAATTATCTCTCTCTGAATTCCACTCTTTCTCCATTTTAACTCTCTAATTCTCTCTCCCATTAGCATATTTAAGTGCAGATGGTTCGATATGAAGAAGGGCACTGGTTGTGTGATTGATGGACTTGATTACACGTTAGTAAATTCATCAAAGCACACATATGAAGACGAACCTTTCATCTATCTATCTCAAGCTCAACAAATATTTTATTCAAAAGACCCTATGGATCCATCTTGGAGTGTTGTGTGTTGTTGGAGACCTTGGGACACATACGACATCCCTCTGGTTAACGTCGATGTAAGGGCCAAAGAAGTTGAGGCCATGTTGTTGGCACAAGACTCAGGGGTTGGAGACGTGACAGAGTTTAACCATGTCGATGATGTTTTGTGGGTGCGCACTGACCTGAGTCCAGGATTGAGAATTGATCCTGCAGACTTGAATGTAATATAGCGTAAGTTTGATGGATTACAATTATTGTAGTGCTGACAGTAACAGGTAATGTTTTTTTTTATTTTGTGAAAATAGCTGACAATCTTCGTTTCTTTAAATTTGCAGGGTAAATATGCCTCCTAGGAAGCAGCCCATTGACTCCTCATCTCTGACATCGGGAAGGGTCAAATGTCGGTGTATTCGGCCAGTCCGAACAACACCAGTCTCGAGTCTGACTCGGCCAGCCCGGGCAACACCAATCCCGACTCCGACTCCACTAGCTCCGGCTTTGGCTACACTAGCATCGTCATCACAGGTGCCTGACATAGGTACTAATAAAAAACATAATCTATTTTTTTTTGTTATGTCATCTAATTTTAGCTCTTTCAAATTATTACTGAGTGTATGCGTAAGTTTAGAGAGCTCTTTCTGGAATAAGAATCCCTTGAGAGCCACTCTTCAGGTAAATTTGTAGTATTTTAGTTAATTGCAGTGTGTTATATAAATTGCGTTCTAACTTGTAATTTGGCAGGTCTGATCCCCATGGAGGAAATGGAAACACAAAGACCCGAATGGGCAGATACAGAAGATGCTGATGAGCCACCACAACAATGCGTGAAGCGGAAAATTAAAGCGTTTTCATTTATGCCAGATAAGCATGGACGATAAAAAATAAAGATGGGCAGATGATTTCTGAACGACAAGGTTTGTCGTCCTTTCTCATGGAGACAATTGTTCGGGCAGACCAGTACTTTCCGTTGCATCTCTAGTGGCATGACTATCCCTCCCATGAGCTGCAAACTTGGTTTAACATTATCAAAGTAAGTCGTGTTTTTTTTGTAGGAAACGTATAACTTTGTGGATGAGAAGGGTACTGCAATCACAGAGCAAGTGACCATGGAGGCAATCAAACCGGTGCTTCAGAAAATCATCAGAGACAACAGAGCCGCATATAAGAAAGAGCATTATAATGGGAAGACTGTAGAACAACTTAAGACTTGTCCCATACATGGTATGAGCCAAGAAGACTAGGTTTTCCTCGTTAAATATCGGGAAAATGTTAAGAGACTGCGTATTGTTGAACAGAATAGTCATAATCGATAGAAGTTGAAGACAACACATAACCTCGGGTCGAAGTCTCTTCCCTGATTCTTGAAAGAGCAAGTACTTATACGTCTTAGTAGTTTGAACTAAACTGATTTTTCATTTTCAGCCTAGATTACTTAGAATA